>CAMRHE010001480.1:0-92291 GCA_947044405.1 Leptodactylus fallax | reverse complement strand
TGTCTGTGTAGTATGGAGAGACAGTCTACTGTACAGAGATAATACAGTCTGTTTAGTATGGAGAGACAGTCTACTGTACAGAGATAATACAGTCTGTAGTATGGAGAGACAGTCTACTGTACAGAGATAATACAGTCTGTAGTATGGAGAGACAGTCTACTGTACAGAGATAATACAGTCTGTGTAGTATGGAGAGACAGTCTACTGTACAGAGATAATACAGTCTGTGTAGTATGGAGAGACGGTCTGCTGTACAGAGATAATACAGTCTGTGTAGTATGGAGAGACGGTCTACTGTACAGAGATAATACAGTCTGTAATATGGAGAGATAGTCTACTGTACAGAGATAATACAGTCTGTGTAGTATGGAGAGACAGTCTACTGTACAGAGATAATACAGTCTGTGTAGTATGGAGAGACAGTCTACTGTACAGAGATAATACAGTCTGTGTAGTATGGAGAGACAGTCTACTGTACAGAGATAATACAGTCTGTGTAGTATGGAGAGACAGTCTACTGTACAGAGATAATACAGTCTGTGTAGTATGGAGAGACAGTCTACTGTACAGAGATAATACAGTCTGTGTAGTATGGAGAGACAGTCTACTGTACAGAGATAATACAGTCTGTAGTATGGAGAGACAGTCTACTGTACAGAGATAATACAGTCTGTGTAGTATGGAGAGACGGTCTACTGTACAGAGATAATACAGTCTGTGTAGTATGGAGAGACGGTCTGCTGTACAGAGATAATACAGTCTGTGTAGTATGGAGAGACGGTCTACTGTACAGAGATAATACAGTCTGTAATATGGAGAGACAGTCTACTGTACAGAGATAATACAGTCTGTGTAGTATGGAGAGACAGTCTACTGTACAGAGATAATACAGTCTGTGTAGTATGGAGAGACAGTCTACTGTACAGAGATAATACAGTCTGTGTAGTATGGAGAGACAGTCTACTGTACAGAGGTAATACAGTCCGTGTAGTATGGAGAGACAGTCTACTGTACAGAGATAATACAGTCTGTAGTATGGAGAGACAGTCTACTGTACAGAGATAATACAGACTGTGTAGTATGGAGAGACAGTCTACTGTACAGAGATAATACAGTCTGTGTAGTATGGAGAGACAGTCTACTGTACAGAGATAATACAGTCTGTGTAGTATGGAGAGACAGTCTACTGTACAGAGGTAATACACGTTGTGTAGTATGGAGAGACAGTCTACTGTACAGAGATAATACAGTCTGTAGTATGGAGAGACAGTCTACTGTACAGAGATAATACAGACTGTGTAGTATGGAGAGACAGTCTACTGTACAGAGATAATACAGTCTGTGTAGTATGGAGAGACAGTCTACTGTACAGAGATAATACAGTCTGTAGTATGGAGAGACAGCCTACTGTACAGAGATAATACAGTCTGTGTAGTATGGAGAGACAGTCTACTGTACAGAGATAATACAGTCTGTGTAGTATGGAGAGACAGTCTACTGTACAGAGATAATACAGTCTGTGTAGTATGGAGAGACAGTCTACTGTACAGAGATAATACAGTCTGTGTAGTATAGAGAGACAGTCTACTGTACAGAGATAATACAGTCTGTGTAGTATAGAGAGACAGTCTACTGTACAGAGATAATACAGTCTGTGTAGTATAGAGAGACAGTCTACTGTACAGAGATAATACAGTCTGTGTAGTATGGAGAGACAGTCTACTGTACAGAGATAATACAGTCTGTGTAGTATGGAGAGACAGTCTACTGTACAGAGATAATACAGTCTGTGTAGTATGGAGAGACAGTCTACTGTACAGAGATAATACAGTCTGTGTAGTATAGAGAGACAGTCTACTGTACAGAGATAATACAGTCTGTGTAGTATGGAGAGACAGTCTACTGTACAGAGATAATACAGTCTGTGTATTATGGAGAGACAGTCTACTGTACAGAGATAATACAGTCTGTGTAGTATGGAGAGACAGTCTACTGTACAGATATAATACAGTCTGTGTAGTATGGAGAGACAGTCTACTGTACAGAGATAATACAGTCTGTGTAGTATGGAGAGACAGTCTACTGTACAGAGATAATACAGTCTGTGTAGTATGGAGAGACAGTCTACTGTACAGAGATAATACAGTCTGTAGTATGGAGAGACAGTCTGCTGTACAGAGATAATACAGTCTGTGTAGTATGGAGAGACAGTCTACTGTACAGAGATAATACAGTCTGTAGTATGGAGAGACAGTCTACTGTACAGAGATAATACAGTCTGTAGTATGGAGAGACAGTCTACTGTACAGAGATAATACAGTCTGTGTAGTATGGAGAGACAGTCTACTGTACAGAGATAATACAGTCTGTGTAGTATGGAGAGACAGTCTACTGTACAGAGATAATACAGTCTGTGTAGTATGGAGAGACAGTCTACTGTACAGAGATAATACAGTCTGTAGTATGGAGAGACAGTCTACTGTACAGAGATAATACAGTCTGTGTAGTATGGAGAGACAGTCTACTGTACAGAGATAATACAGTCTGTGTAGTATGGAGAGACAGTCTACTGTACAGAGATAATACAGTCTGTAGTATGGAGAGACAGTCTACTGTACAGAGATAATACAGTCTGTGTAGTATGGAGAGACAGTCTACTGTACAGAGATAATACAGTCTGTGTAGTATAGAGAGACAGTCTACTGTACAGAGATAATACAGTATGTGTAGTAAGGAGAGACAGTCTACTGTACAGAGATAATACAGTCTGTGTAGTATGGAGAGACAGTCTACTGTACAGAGATAATAGTCTGTGTAGTATGGAGAGACAGTCTACTGTACAGAGATAATACAGTCTGTGTAGTATGGAGAGACAGTCTACTGTACAGAGATAATACAGTCTGTAGTATGGAGAGACAGTCTACCGTACAGAGATAATACAGTCTGTGTAGTATAGAGAGACAGTCTACTGTACAGAGATAATACAGTCTGTGTAGTATGGAGAGACAGTCTACTGTACAGAGATAATACAGTCTGTAGTATGGAGAGACAGTCTACTGTACAGAGATAATACAGACTGTGTAGTATGGAGAGACAGTCTACTGTACAGAGATAATACAGTCTGTGTAGTATGGAGAGACAGTCTACTGTACAGAGATAATACAGTCTGTAGTATGGAGAGACAGCCTACTGTACAGAGATAATACAGTCTGTGTAGTATGGAGAGACAGTCTACTGTACAGAGATAATACAGTCTGTGTAGTATGGAGAGACAGTCTACTGTACAGAGATAATACAGTCTGTGTAGTATGGAGAGACAGTCTACTGTACAGAGATAATACAGTCTGTGTAGTATAGAGAGACAGTCTACTGTACAGAGATAATACAGTCTGTGTAGTATAGAGAGACAGTCTACTGTACAGAGATAATACAGTCTGTGTAGTATAGAGAGACAGTCTACTGTACAGAGATAATACAGTCTGTGTAGTATGGAGAGACAGTCTACTGTACAGACATAATAATACAGTCTGTGTAGTATGGAGAGACAGTCTACTGTACAGAGATAATACAATCTGTGTAGTATGGAGAGACAGTCTACTGTACAGAGATAATACAGTCTGTGTAGTATAGAGAGACAGTCTACTGTACAGAGATAATACAGTCTGTGTAGTATGGAGAGACAGTCTACTGTACAGAGATAATACAGTCTGTGTATTATGGAGAGACAGTCTACTGTACAGAGATAATACAGTCTGTGTAGTATGGAGAGACAGTCTACTGTACAGATATAATACAGTCTGTGTAGTATGGAGAGTCAGTCTACTGTACAGAGATAATACAGTCTGTGTAGTATGGAGAGACAGTCTAGTGTACAGAGATAATACAGTCTGTGTAGTATGGAGAGACAGTCTACTGTACAGAGATAATACAGTCTGTAGTATGGAGAGACAGTCTGCTGTACAGAGATAATACAGTCTGTGTAGTATGGAGAGACAGTCTACTGTACAGAGATAATACAGTCTGTAGTATGGAGAGACAGTCTACTGTACAGAGATAATACAGTCTGTAGTATGGAGAGACAGTCTACTGTACAGAGATAATACAGTCTGTGTAGTATGGAGAGACAGTCTACTGTACAGAGATAATACAGTCTGTGTAGTATGGAGAGACAGTCTACTGTACAGAGATAATACAGTCTGTGTAGTATGGAGAGACAGTCTACTGTACAGAGATAATACAGTCTGTAGTATGGAGAGACAGTCTACTGTACAGAGATAATACAGTCTGTGTAGTATGGAGAGACAGTCTACTGTACAGAGATAATACAGTCTGTGTAGTATGGAGAGACAGTCTACTGTACAGAGATAATACAGTCTGTAGTATGGAGAGACAGTCTACTGTACAGAGATAATACAGTCTGTGTAGTATAGAGAGACAGTCTACTGTACAGAGATAATACAGTCTGTGTAGTATGGAGAGACAGTCTACTGTACAGAGATAATACAGTCTGTGTAGTATGGAGAGAGAGTCTACTGTACAGAGATAATACAGTCTGTGTAGTATGGAGAGACAGTCTACTGTACAGAGATAATACAGTCTGTGTAGTATGGAGAGACAGTCTACTGTACAGAGATAATACAGTCTGTGTAGTATGGAGAGACAGTCTAGTGTACAGAGATAATACAGTCTGTGTAGTATGGAGAGACAGTGTACTGTACAGAGATAATACAGTCTGTGTAGTATGGAGAGTCAGTCTACTGTACAGAGATAATACAGTCTGTAGTATGGCGAGACAGTCTACTGTACAGAGATAATACAGTCTGTGTAGTATGGAGAGACAGTCTACTGTACAGAGATAATACAGTCTGTGTAGTATGGAGAGACAGTCTACTGTAGAGAGATAATACAGTCTGTGTAGTATGGAGAGACAGTCTACTGTACAGAGATAATACAGTCTGTGTAGTATGGAGAGACAGTCTACTGTACAGAGATAATACAGTCTGTGTAGTATGGAGAGACAGTCTACTGTACAGAGATAATACAGTGTGTAGTATGGAGAGACAGTCTACTGTACAGAGATAATACAGTCTGTGTAGTATGGAGAGACAGTCTACTGTACAGAGATAATACAGTCTGTGTAGTATGGAGAGACAGTCTAGAGATAATACAGTCTGTGTAGTATGGAGAGACAGTCTACTGTACAGAGATAATACAGTCTGTGTAGTATGGAGAGACAGTCTAGAGATAATACAGTCTGTGTAGTATGGAGAGACAGTCTACTGTACAGAGATAATACAGTCTGTAGTATGGAGAGACAGTCTACTGTACAGAGATAATACAGTCTGTGTAGTATGGAGAGACAGTCTACTGTACAGAGATAATACAGTCTGTGTAGTATGGAGAGACAGTCTACTGTACAGAGATAATACAGTCTGTGTAGTATGGAGAGACAGTCTACTGTACAGAGATAATACAGTCTGTAGTATGGAGAGACAGTCTACTGTACAGAGATAATACAGTCTGTGTAGTATGGAGAGACAGTCTACTGTACAGAGATAATACAGTCTGTGTAGTATGGAGAGACAGTCTACTGTACAGAGATAATACAGTCTGTGTAGTATGGAGAGAGTCTACTGTACAGAGATAATAAAGTCTGTGTAGTATGGAGAGACAGTCTACTGTACAGAGATAATACAGTCTGTAGTATGGAGAGACAGTCTACTGTACAGAGATAATACAGTCTGTGTAGTATGGAGAGACAGTCTACTGTACAGAGATAATACAGTCTGTGTAGTATGGAGAGACAGTCTACTGTACAGAGATAATACAGTCTGTGTAGTATGGAGAGACAGTCTACTGTACAGAGATAATACAGTCTGTGTAGTATGGAGAGACAGTCTACTGTACAGAGATAATACAGTCTGTGTAGTATGGAGAGACAGTCTACTGTACAGAGAGAATACAGTCTGTGTAGTATGGAGAGACAGTCTACTGTACAGAGATAATACAGTCTGTGTAGTATGGAGAGACAGTCTACTGTACAGAGATAATACAGTCTGTAGTATGGAGAGACAGTCTACTGTACAGAGATAATACAGTCTGTGTAGTATGGAGAGACAGTCTACTGTACAGAGATAATACAGTCTGTGTAGTATGGAGAGACAGTCTACTGTACAGAGATAATACAGTCTGTGTAGTATGGAGAGACAGTCTACTGTACAGAGATAATACAGTCTGTGTAGTATGGAGAGACAGTCTACTGTACAGAGATAATACAGTCTGTGTAGTATGGAGAGACAGTCTACTGTACAGAGATAATACAGTCTGTGTAGTATGGAGAGACAGTCTACTGTACAGAGATAATACAGTCTGTGTAGTATGGAGAGACAGTCTACTGTACAGAGATAATACAGTCAGTGTAGTATGGAGAGACAGTTTACTGTACAGAGATAATACAGTCTGTGTAGTATGGAGAGACAGTCTACTGTACAGAGATAATACAGTCTGTAGTATGGAGAGACAGTCAACTGTACCGAGATAATACAGTGTGTAGTATGGAGAGACAGTCTACTGTACAGAGATAATACAGTCTGTGTAGTATGGAGAGACAGTCTACTGTACAGAGAGAATACAGTCTGTGTAGTATGGAGAGACAGTCTACTGTACAGAGATAATACAGTCTGTGTAGTATGGAGAGACAGTCTACTGTACAGAGATAATACAGTCTGTAGTATGGAGAGACAGTCTACTGTACAGAGATAATACAGTCTGTGTAGTATGGAGAGACAGTCTACTGTACAGAGATAATACAGTCTGTGTAGTATGGAGAGACAGTCTACTGTACAGAGATAATACAGTCTGTGTAGTATGGAGAGACAGTCTACTGTACAGAGATAATACAGTCTGTGTAGTATGGAGAGACAGTCTACTGTACAGAGATAACACAGTCTGTGTAGTATGGAGAGACAGTCTACTGTACAGAGATAATACAGTCTGTGTAGTATAGAGAGACAGTCTACTGTACAGAGATAATACAGTCTGTGTAGTATGGAGAGACAGTCTACTGTACAGAGATAATACAGTCTGTGTAGTATGGAGAGACAGTCTACTGTACAGAGATAATTCAGTCTGTGTAGTATGGAGAGACAGCCTACTGTACAGATATAATACAGTCTGTGTAGTATGGAGAGACAGTCTACTGTACAGAGATAATACAGTCTGTAGTATGGAGAGACAGTCTACTGTACAGAGATAATACAAGTCTGTGTAGTATGGAGAGACAGTCTACTGTACAGAGATAATACAGTCTGTGTAGTATGGAGAGACAGTCTACTGTACAGAGATAATACAGTGTGTAGTATGGAGAGACAATCTACTGTAGAGCTGAGGTGGTGAGGCAGGGCCTGGGGTGGTTGTGATTATAGACACACTATGCTTTGGGCCCTGGGGCCCCTCAGAGACATAGTCTTGTCATGGCCACATACCCCAGGAGCCCTATAGGCCTCAGATATATACTGAGTCTCAGTACAGATGACTGTCATGTCCTCCTGCAATTCTTTTCTCTGCAGTATCCTCAGTCTGGTGGGGTCCAGACTTAGGTCTGTTCATCCTGAGCCTCCTGCTTCATGAATAGAATTCCAGAGCTTCGGGCTTAGTCTCTGGATCTAGTAGAGTTTCCCAATGTGAAGTGACCAAATCTCAGCGGCTGGAAGACTTGGCCGCAGCATCTTATGTGTCTCCTGATGGAAACTTCGTAACCATAGCAACAGACACTGCCATCCCGGCCAGTTTCCATGGTTACAGCAACGACTGCTCCGCTTTGGGATATTCGCACCGTCGTCATGGACGCCAGTTTAGATGTCTGAAATCTGGAGGTTACTACTGGCCCTACCACTTACTGTGACCCTAGTAATGGCTGCCATATTGCTGACTATGCGGCGCAGTCACATCCTTTGTGTACAGCACTTGGTGCCGGTACATCATACAGTGCAGGAGAAGCTGCGGAGCCGCCCTTTATCTTTTGCCATGAGTAACTGTAGAGGATCCTGGGCCCTCTCCATGTCTGCGCCACAGCTGAGGTTTTGTTTTTTGTGTTTCTATGGAACAACGTCAGAAATATAAACGGCGGTGACCCCTGAATGGTGGTGGTGATAGGGGAAGGATATAGACGGGCCCCCCGGAGGAGATACAAGTGATAGGGGAAGGATATAGACGGCGCCCCCCAGAGGAGATACAAGTGATAGGGGAGGGATATAGACGGCGCCCCCCGGAGGAGATACAAGTGATAGGGGAGGGATATAGACGGCGCCCCCCGGAGGGAGATACAAGTGATAGGGGGAGGGATATAGACGGCGCCCCCGGAGGAGATACAAGTGATAGGGGAGGGATATAGACGGCGCCCCCCGGAGGGAGATACAAGTGATAGGGGAGGGATATAGACGGCGCCCCCCGGAGGAGATACAAGTGATAGGGGAGGGATATAGACGGCGCCCCCCGGAGGAGATACAAGTGATAGGGGAGGGATATAGACGGCGCCCCCCGGAGGAGATACAAGTGATAGGGGAGGGATATAGACGGCGCCCCCCGGAGGAGATACAAGTGATAGGGGAGGGATATAGACGGCGCCCCCCGGAGGAGATACAAGTGATAGGGGAGGGATATAGACGGCGCCCCCCGGAGGAGATACAAGTGATAAGGGAGGGATATAGACGGCGCCCCCCCGGAGGAGATACAAGTGATAGCGGAGGGATATAGACGGCGCCCCCCGGAGGAGATACAAGTGATAGGGGAGGGATATAGACGGCGCCCCCGGAGGAGATACAAGTGATAGGGGAGGGATATAGACGGCGCCCCCCGGAGGAGATACAAGTGATAGGGGAGGGATATAGACGGCGCCCCCCGGAGGAGATACAAGTGATAGGGGAGGGATATAGACGGCGCCCCCGGAGGAGATACAAGTGATAGCGGAGGGATATAGACGGCGCCCCCCGGAGGAGATACAAGTGATAGGGGAGGGATATAGACGGCGCCCCCCGGAGGAGATACAATTGATAGGGGAGGGATATAGACGGCGCCCCCCGGAGGAGATACAAGTGATAGGGGAGGGATATAGACGGCGCCCCCCGGAGGAGATACAAGTGATAGGGGAGGGATATAGACGGCGCCCCCCGGAGGAGATACAAGTGATAGGGGAGGGATATAGACGGCGCCCCCCGGGAGGAGATACAAGTGATAGGGGAAGGATATAGACAGCGCCCCCCGGAGGAGATACAAGTGATAGGGGGTGATATAGACGGCGCCCCCCGGAGGGAGATACAAGTGATAGGGGGTGATATAGACGGCGCACCCCGGAGGAGATACAAGTGATAGGGGGTGATATAGACGGCGCCCCCCCGGAGGAGATACAAGTGATAGGGGAGGGATATAGACAGCACCACCCGGAGGAGATACAAGTGATAGGGGGTTATATAGACAGCACCACCCGGAGGAGATAAAAGTGATAGGGGAGGGATATAGACAGCGCCCCCCGGAGGAGATACAAGTGATAGGGGGTGATATAGACAGCACCACCCAGAGGAGATACAAGTGATAGGGGGTGATATAGACGGCGCCCCACGGAGGAGATACAAGTGATAGGGGAAGGATATAGACAGCGCCCCCCGGAGGAGATACAAGTGATAGGGGAAGGATATAGACGGCGCCCCCCGGAAGAGATACAAGTGATAGGGGAGGGATATAGACGGCGCCCCCCAGAGGAGATACAAGTGATAGGGGGTGATATAGACAGCGCCCCCCGGAGGAGATACAAGTGATAGGGGGTGATATAGACAGCACCACCCGGAGGAGATACAAGTGATAGGGGGTGATATAGACAGCGCCCCCCCGGAGTAGATACAAGTGATAGGGGAAGGATATAGACAGCGCCCCCCCGGAGGAGATACAAGTGATAGGGGAGGGATATAGACAGCGCTCCCCGGAGGAGATACAAGTGATAGGGGGTGATATAGACAGCACCAACCGGAGGAGATAAAAGTGATAGGGGAGGGATATAGACAGCGCCACCCAGAGGAGATACAAGTGATAGGGGAGGGATATAGACAGCGCCCCCCCAGAGGAGATACAAGTGATAGGGGAGGGATATAGACAGCGTCCCCCGGAGGAGATACAAGTGATAGGGGAGGGATATAGACAGCACCACCCGGAGGAGATAAAAGTGATAGGGGAGGGATATAGACGGCGCCCCCCGGAGGAGATACAAGTGATAGGGGAGGGATATAGACGGCGCCCCCCGGAGGAGATACAAGTGATAGGGGAGGGATATAGACGGCGCCCCCCGGAGGAGATACAAGTGATAGGGGGAGGGATATAGACGGCGCCCCCCGGAGGAGATACAAGTGATAGGGGAGGGATATAGACAGCGTCCCCCGGAGGAGATACAAGTGATAGGGGAAGGATATAGAGGGCGCCACCCGGAGGAGATACAAGTGATAGGGGAGGGATATAGACATCGCACCCCGGAGGGGATACAAGTGATAGGGGGTGGTATAGACAGCGCCAAGTCATAGAGTCCGAGCCCAGAGGGGAGATCGAGGACATTTTCCTCCTTGTTTGGGACTTTTTTGAGCGCTCTCGTGATGCGGCATTCTGCATTCAGCGCAGATTCCTATGACAAGTGACTTAAGGACCCAGAATTCTGGAGCTGCAACAAGTTCGCCATCTGAGCGCCAGTCATCGCCAGGACATGGAGCTGCGAATGAGTCTCGTGTGTGAATGTGCATATTGGAGGACTCACAAGCTAACAACATCTGCTGCTTCCACTTCTATATAGAACAATATTTACCGTGCGCCGCCTACGTGACTCCTTCACAGCCCCAAACACAAATTGATGGGCGCGCCAAGATACGACTATAGGAAGGGGGGCTGCGCCGCCACTCTGATACACTGCAATATGTATAGGACATGTCCATCTGATCGGCCGCTGTCACCCCAGACACAACAGACGGGGTGCACTCTCCTGCCATAACGTAAAGTCAGGGCTATGAGGATGGGGATCTGGGGCCATCCTGGTGCCAAATGCGCAGGCGGCGAGCCAGCGAGCGTGTACACGGGATGAATTATGCAGGAGGACATCAGCACTGCTTTCTCATTCCGGGAGCGTGGCGAATTTCATGCTCATCATTCCGGTGCAGCAACCTGACCATGTCGTGCTATTTGTATCTGATCTACAGAGAGCCGCACCTGATGGAGAGATAAAGTGCTGGAACGCGCCGCTGATCATCCAATTTTACCAACACGTTCCAGCAGACAAGAGAGAGAGCGGAACGGAGGGACAGACGTGCAGTACAAGGCCGGCAGCATCTGCCACTAATATCCGTATCACATCCCAGGAACACAACCTGCTCCAAGTGCACACAGCTCCGCATAGCCAGTGCAGCTAAGGATCTGTTCACACCTGAGATCACGTCAGGCGGATTCACAATGACCGGCACCGTAACAGATTACAGACAATGCCGGAAAACTAGACAAGTCCAGAACTACAGGGTTAATAGAAACGAAAACAGTCACGTGAACAAGGCTGTAAAGTCAGGAAGTCCTGAGTGTGAACACGGCTTAAAGGGGCGCTACAATTCCTTCTTGTATCCCTGCAGAGCCAACCAGCAGGGGTTTATCTGCCCCAACACAAGAGCATCAATCATTGGCGCACCACTCCCCGCCTCAGGGGCCAAAAGTCAGGGAGATCGGGGACCCAAACAGAGATTCTCCACTGGATCCCCAACCAAATGGATCTTGTAATTGTAAACCAGGTGATAAAGGAGGAATCAGAACACCCCTTTAAAAGACAATACACCCGGCTGCCAGCTCATTAGTATTCGGTGCACCGTGAGATCGGCCTATTAGTATATCAGTGCACCGTGAGAGCGGCTCATTAGTATTCGGTGCACCGAGAGATCGGCTCATTAGTATTCGGTGCACCGAGAGGTCGGCTCATTAGTATTCGGTGCACCGAGAGGTCGGCTCATTAGTATTCGGTGCACCGAGAGGTCGGCTCATTAGTATTCGGTGCACCGAGAGGTCGGCTCATTAGTATTCGGTGCACCGAGAGGTCGGCTCATTAGTATTCGGTGCACCGTGAGATCGGCCTATTAGTATATCAGTGCACCATGAGAGCGGCTCATTAGTATTCGGTGCACCGAGAGGTCGGCTCATTAGTATTCGGTGCACCGAGAGGTCGGCTCATTAGTATTCGGTGCACCGAGAGGTCGGCTCATTAGTATTCGGTGCACCGAGAGGTCGGCTCATTAGTATTCGGTGCACCGTGAGATCGGCTCATTAGTATTCGGTGCACCGTGAGGTCAGCTCATTAGTATTCGGTGCACCGTGAGGTCAGCTCATTAGTATATCGGTGCACCGTGAGGTCAGCTCATTAGTATACGGTGCACCGTGAGGTCAGCTCATTAGTATTCGGTACACCGTGAGGTCAGCTCATTAGTATTCGGTGCACCGTGAGGTCAGCTCATTAGTATATTGGTGCACCGTGAGGTCAGCTCATTAGTATACGGTGCACCGCGAGGTCAGCTCATTAGTATTCGGTACACCGTGGGATCGGCTCATTAGTATTCAGTGCACCGTGAGGTCAGCTCATTAGTATTCAGTGCACCGAGAGGTCGGCTCATTAGTATTCACTGCACCGTGAGAACAGCTCATTAATATTCGGTGCACCAAGAAGTCAGCTCATTAGTACTCGGTGCACCGGGAGATCAGCTCATTAGTATGCGGTGCACCGTGAGGTCGGCTCATTAGTATTCGGTGCACCGAGAGGTCGGCTCATTAGTATTCGGTGCACCGTGAGATCGGCTCATTAGTATTCGGTGCACCGTGAGATCGGCCTATTAGTATATCAGTGCACCGTGAGAGTGGCTCATTAGTATTCGGTGCACCGAGAGGTCGGCTCATTAGTATTCGGTGCGCCGAGAGGTCGGCTCATTAGTATTCGGTACACGTGAGATCGGCTCATTAGTATTCGGTGCACCGAGAGGTCGGCTCATTAGTATTCGGTGCACCGAGAGGTCGGCTCATTAGTATTCGGTGCACCGAGAGGTCGGCTCATTAGTATTCGGTGCACCGTGAGGTCGGCTCATTAGTATATCAGTGCACCGTGAGAGCGGCTCATTAGTATTCGGTGCACCAAGAGGTCGGCTCATTAGTATTCGGTGCACCGTGAGATCGGCCTATTAGTATATCAGTGCACCGTGAGAGCGGCTCATTAGTATTCGGTGCACCGAGAGGTCGGCTCATTAGTATTCGGTGCGCCGAGAGGTCGGCTCATTAGTATTCGGTACACCGTGAGATCGGCTCATTAGTATTCGGTGCACCGAGAGGTCGGCTCATTAGTATTCGGTGCACCGAGAGGTCGGCTCATTAGTATTCGGTGCACCGTGAGGTCGGCTCATTAGTATTCGGTGCACCAAGAGGTCGGCTCATTAGTATTCGGTGCACCATGAGGTCAGCTCATTAGTATTCGGTGCACCGTGAGATCGGCGCATTACTATTCGGTGCACCGTGAGATCGGCCTATTAGTATATCAGTGCACCATGAGAGCGGCTCATTAGTATACGGTGCACCGAGAGGTCAGCTCATTAGTATTCGGTGCACCGAGAGGTCGGCTCATTAGTATTCGGTGCACCGTGAGGTCAGCTCATTAGTATTCGGCTCATTAGTATACGGTGCACCGTAAGGTCAGCTCATTAGTATATCGGTGCACCGTGAGATCGGCTCATTAGTATACGGTGCACCGTGAGGTCAGCTCATTAGTATTCGGTACACCGTGGGATCGGCTCATTAGTATTCAGTGCACCGAGAGGTCGGTTCATTAGTATTCGCTGCACCATGAGAACAGCTCATTAGTATTCGGTGCACCAAGAAGTCAGCTCATTAGTACTCAGTGCACCGTGAGATCAGCTCATTAGTATTCATTGCACCAAGAAGTCGGCTCATTAGTATTCATTGCACCAAGAAGTCGGCTCATTAGTATTCATTGCACCAAGAAGTCGGCTCATTAGTATTCGGTGCACCAAGAAGTCGGCTCTTTAGTATTCGGTGCACCGTGAGATCGGCTCATTAGTATTCGGTGCACCGTGAGGTCAGCTCATTAATATACGGTGCACCGTGAGATCGGCTCATTAGTATTCGGTGCACCGAGAGGTCGGCTCATTAATATTCGGTGCACCTTGAGATCGGCTCATTAGTATACGGTGCACCGTGAGGTCAGCTCATTAGTATTCGGTACACCGTGGGATCGGCTCATTAGTATTCGGTGCACCTTGAGATCGGCTCATTAGTATTCGGTGCACCGAGAGGTCGGCTCATTAATATTCGGTGCACCTTGAGATCGGCTCATTAGTATACGGTGCACCGTGAGGTCAGCTCATTAGTATTCGGTACACCGTGGGATCGGCTCATTAGTATTCGGTGCACCTTGAGATCGGCTCATTAGTATTCGGTGCACCGAGAGGTCGGCTCATTAATATTCGGTGCACCGAGAGGTCGGCTCATTAGTATTCGGTGCACCAAGAGGTCAGCTCATTAGTAATCACTGTACTAATCCCATCATGTGTGATACTGTCTGCTGAGCTGTGTATCTAATCCCATCATGTGTGATACTGCCTGCTGAGCTGTGTATCTAATCCCATCATGTGTGATATGGTGGATTTACCTTTTCTATTTGCAATAAATTGGAACGATCGCTCTCAGAAATGAGAAAACTGCGCAGTGAGAACACGGATCAAAAGCCTCGGGAAAACGGAAGAATCACAGGACGAAGAGCTGACAATCTAATCACTGCACAGCTACAACCCAAGATCTGACAGACAGAGGCACCACACGGCCCAGGCGGAGATCTAGTGACTGATGATCTGACAGACAGAGGCACCACACGGCCCAGGCGGAGATCTAGTGACTGATGATCTGACAGACAGAGGCACCACACGGCCCAGGCGGAGATCTAGTGACTGATGATCTGACAGAGGCACCACACGGCCCAGGCGGAGATCTAGTGACTGATGATCTGACAGAGGCACCACACGGCCCAGGCGGAGATCTAGTGACTGATGATCTGACAGACAGAGGCACCACACGGCCCAGGCGGAGATCTAGTGATTAAATTTTGGCCATGAAATAACGGTTACCTAATATAGACGAGAGGCGATCATTGGCGATCACTGGCGATCACTGGCGATCACTGATGGCGGCTTCAGCCTCCCAGATATCACATCCATCTCATGACACGTGACAAAATGTAGAGCAAATACGGTGAAATACAGAAAATCTATGAGCAGCAAATACGACACAAGTCCAGCTCCTGCACCTGCGCCTGCGCTCGCACTGTACTGGTGGAGCAGAATTCAGTGACACAGGCGAAGTCACCGCAACTAAAGTGACCGAGAACAAAGAGCAGAATTTATCATTTAAAAACACAAAAATTGTTATAAAGAAACGGATTAATGACTGTCAAAAAGAGCAAAAAAAAGACATTTGCCTGGAACGTGACAATCAATAAATCCACTTATGTACAATACATTCTCTGGAGGGCGGCCTATAGGTGAAGGCACATATATAGTGTGGAGAGACACCGAAGTGTAATGTACTATAAGAACTACAGAAATCCTCAAGACTCAATGCCAAGAAGCTGCAGCAACAGCCAAATACTGCAGGAACAAACAGAAATCAGCTGTACAAGAGATTGTAGCAGTACCCAGGTTATACCAGCTGTGTATATATATTATATACAGGAGATACCCATGTTATACCAGCTGTGTGTATATATTATATACAGGAGATACCCATGTTATACCAGCTGTGTATATATATTATATACAGGAGATACCCATGTTATACCAGCTGTGTGTATATATATACAGTATATATATATATATATATCTATATATACACACACACACACACACAGGAGATACCCAGGTGTATATATGAGCCAGCGATCAGTGTACGGCAGTCTATAGTACTGAGCAGCGATCAGTGTACGGCAGTCTATAGTACTGAGCAGCGATCAGTGTACGGCAGTCTATAGTACTGAGCCAGCGATCAGTGTACGGCAGTCTATAGTACTGAGCCAGCGATCAGCGTACGGCAGTCTATAGTACTGAGCAGCGATTAGTGTACGGCAGTCTATAGTACTGAGCCAGCGATCAGTGTACGGCAGTCTATAGTACTGAGCCAGCGATCAGTGTACGGCAGTCTATAGTACTGAGCCAGCGATCAGCGTACGGCAGTCTATAGTACTGAGCAGCGATTAGTGTACGGCAGTCTATAGTACTGAGCCAGCGATCAGTGTACGGCAGTCTATAGTACTGAGCCAGCGATCAGTGTACGGCAGTCTATAGTACTGAGCCAGCGATCAGCGTACGGCAGTCTATAGTACTGAGCCAGCGATCAGCGTACGGCAGTCTATAGTACTGAGCCAGCGATCAGTGTACGGCAGTCTATAGTACTGAGCCAGCGATCAGTGTACGGCAGTCTATAGTACTGAGCAGCGATCAGTGTACAGCAGTCTACAGTACTGAGCCAGAGATCAGTATACGGCAGTCTATAGTACTGAGCAGCGATCAGTGTACGGCAGTCTATAGTACTGAGCCAGCGATCAGTGTACGGCAGTCTATAGTACTGAGCAGCGATCAGTGTACGGCAGTCTATAGTACTGAGCAGCGATCAGTGTACGGCAGTCTATAGTACTGAGCCAGCGATCAGTGTACGGCAGTATATAGTACTGAGCAGCGATCAGTGTACGGCAGTATATAGTACTGAGCCAGCGATCAGTGTACGGCAGTCTATAGTACTGAGCCAGCGATCAGTGTACGGCAGTCTATAGTACTGAGCAGCGATCAGTGTACGGCAGTCTATAGTACTGAGCCAGCGATCAGTGTACGGCAGTCTATAGTACTGAGCAGCGATCAGTGTACGGCAGTATATAGTACTGAGCAGCGATCAGTGTACGGCAGTCTATAGTACTGAGCAGCGATCAGTGCACGGCAGTCTATAGTACTGAGCCAGCGATCAGTGTACGGCAGTCTATAGTACTGAGCAGCGATCAGTGTACGGCAGTCTATAGTACTGAGCCAGCGATCAGTGCACGGCAGTCTATAGTACTGAGCCAGCGATCATTGTACGGCAGTCTATAGTACTGAGCCAGCGATCAGTGTACGGCAGTCTATAGTACTGAGCCAGCGATCAGTGTACGGCAGTCTATAGTACTGAGCCAGCGATCAGTGTACGGCAGTCTATAGTACTGAGCCAGCGATCAGTGTACGGCAGTCTATAGTACTGAGCAGCGATCAGTATACGGCAGTCTATAGTACTGAGCAGCGATCAGTGCACGGCAGTCTATAGTACTGAGCCAGCGATCAGTATACGGCAGTCTATAGTACTGAGCCAGCGATCAGTGTACGGCAGTCTATAGTACTGAGCCAGCGATCAGTGTACGGCAGTCTATAGTACTGAGCCAGCGATCAGTGCACGGCAGTCTGTCGGCGTCTATAGTACTGAGCCAGCGATCAGTGTACGGCAGTCTATAGTACTGAGCCAGCGATCAGTGTACGGCAGTCTATAGTACTGAGCAGTGATCAGTGTACGGCAGTCTATAGTACTGAGCAGCGATCATGTACGGCAGTCTATAGTACTGAGCCAGCGATCAGTGTACGGCAGTCTATAGTACTGAGCAGCGATCAGTGTACGGCAGTCTATAGTACTGAGCCAGCGATCAGTGTACGGCAGTCTATAGTACTGAGCCAGCGATCAGCGTACGGCAGTCTATAGTACTGAGCAGCGATCAGTGTACGGCAGTCTATAGTACTGAGCAGCGATCAGTGTACGGCAGTCTATAGTACTGAGCAGCGATCAGTGTCGGCAGTCTATAGTACTAGCAGTGATCAGTGTACGGCAGTCTATAGTACTGAGCAGCGATCAGTGTACGGCAGTCTATAGTACTGAGCCAGCGATCAGTGCACGGCAGTCTATAGTACTGAGCCAGCGATCAGTGTACGGCAGTCTATAGTACTGAGCCAGCGATCAGTGTACGGCAGTCTATAGTACTGAGCCAGCGATCAGTGTACGGCAGTCTATAGTACTGAGCAGCGATCAGTGCACGGCAGTCTATAGTACTGAGCCAGCGATCAGTATACGGCAGTCTATAGTACTGAGCCAGCGATCAGTGCAGGGCAGTCTATAGTACTGAGCAGTGATCAGTGTACGGCAGTCTATAGTACTGAGCAGCGATCAGTGTACGGCAGTCTATAGTACTGAGCCAGCGATCAGTGTACGGCAGTCTATAGTACTGAGCAGCGATCAGTGTACGGCAGTTTATAGTACTGAGCAGCGATCAGTGTACGGCAGTCTATAGTACTGAGCAGCGATCAGTGCACGTCAGTCTATAGTACTGAGCCAGCGATCAGTGTACGGCAGTCTATAGTACTGAGCAGCGATCAGTGCACGGCAGTCTATAGTACTGAGCAGCGATCAGTGTACGGCAGTCTATAGTACTGAGCCAGCGATCAGTGCACGGCAGTCTATAGTACTGAGCCAGCGATCATTGTACGGCAGTCTATAGTACTGAGCCAGCGATCAGTGTACGGCAGTCTATAGTACTGAGCCAGCGATCAGTGTACGGCAGTCTATAGTACTGAGCCAGCGATCAGTGTACGGCAGTCTATAGTACTGAGCCAGCGATCAGTGTACGGCAGTCTATAGTACTGAGCAGCGATCAGTATACGGCAGTCTATAGTACTGAGCAGCGATCAGTGCACGGCAGTCTATAGTACTGAGCCAGCGATCAGTATACGGCAGTCTATAGTACTGAGCCAGCGATCAGTGTACGGCAGTCTATAGTACTGAGCCAGCGATCAGTGTACGGCAGTCTATAGTACTGAGCCAGCGATCAGTGCACGGCAGTCTATAGTACTGAGCCAGCGATCAGTGTACGGCAGTCTATAGTACTGAGCCAGCGATCAGTGTACGGCAGTCTATAGTACTGAGCAGTGATCAGTGTACGGCAGTCTATAGTACTGAGCAGCGATCATGTACGGCAGTCTATAGTACTGAGCCAGCGATCAGTGTACGGCAGTCTATAGTACTGAGCAGCGATCAGTGTACGGCAGTCTATAGTACTGAGCCAGCGATCAGTGTACGGCAGTATATAGTACTGAGCCAGCGATCAGCGTACGGCAGTCTATAGTACTGAGCAGCGATCAGTGTACGGCAGTCTATAGTACTGAGCAGCGATCAGTGTACGGCAGTCTATAGTACTGAGCAGCGATCAGTGTACGGCAGTCTATAGTACTGAGCAGTGATCAGTGTACGGCAGTCTATAGTACTGAGCAGCGATCAGTGTACGGCAGTCTATAGTACTGAGCCAGCGATCAGTGCACGGCAGTCTATAGTACTGAGCCAGCGATCAGTGTACGGCAGTCTATAGTACTGAGCCAGCGATCAGTGTACGGCAGTCTATAGTACTGAGCCAGCGATCAGTGTACGGCAGTCTATAGTACTGAGCAGCGATCAGTGCACGGCAGTCTATAGTACTGAGCCAGCGATCAGTATACGGCAGTCTATAGTACTGAGCCAGCGATCAGTGCAGGGCAGTCTATAGTACTGAGCAGTGATCAGTGTACGGCAGTCTATAGTACTGAGCAGCGATCAGTGTACGGCAGTCTATAGTACTGAGCCAGCGATCAGTGTACGGCAGTCTATAGTACTGAGCAGCGATCAGTGTACGGCAGTTTATAGTACTGAGCAGCGATCAGTGTACGGCAGTCTATAGTACTGAGCAGCGATCAGTGCACGTCAGTCTATAGTACTGAGCCAGCGATCAGTGTACGGCAGTCTATAGTACTGAGCAGCGATCAGTGCACGGCAGTCTATAGTACTGAGCAGCGATCAGTGCACGGCAGTCTATAGTACTGAGCAGCGATCAGTGTACGGCAGTCTATAGTACTGAGCAGCGATCAGTGCACGGCAGTCTATAGTACTGAGCCAGCGATCAGTGTACGGCAGTTTATAGTACTGAGCAGCGATCAGTGTACGGCAGTCTATAGTACTGAGCCAGCGATCAGTGTACGGCAGTCTATAGTACTGAGCCAGCGATCAGTGTACGGCAGTATATAGTACTGAGCAGCGATCAGTGTACGGCAGTCTATAGTACTGAGCCAGCGATCAGTGTACGGCAGTCTATAGTACTGAGCAGCGATCAGTGTACGGCAGTCTATAGTACTGAGCCAGCGATCAGTGTACGGCAGTCTATAGTACTGAGCAGCGATCAGTGCACGGCAGTCTATAGTACTGAGCAGTGATCAGTGTACGGCAGTCTATAGTACTGAGCAGCGATCAGTGTACGGCAGTATATAGTACTGAGCCAGCGATCAGTGTACGGCAGTCTATAGTACTGAGCCAGCGATCAGTGTGCGGCAGTATATAGTACTGAGCCAGCGATCAGCGTACGGCAGTCTATAGTACTGAGCAGCGATCAGCGTACGGCAGTCTATAGTACTGAGCCAGCGATCAGCGTACGGCAGTCTATAGTACTGAGCCAGCGATCAGTGTACGGCAGTCTATAGTACTGAGCAGCGATCAGTGCACGGCAGTCTATAGTACTGAGCAGCGATCAGTGCACGGCAGTCTATAGTACTGAGCAGCGATCAGTGTACGGCAGTCTATAGTACTGAGCAGCGATCAGTGCACGGCAGTCTATAGTACTGAGCCAGCGATCAGCGTACGGCAGTCTATAGTACTGAGCCAGCGATCAGTGTACGGCAGTCTATAGTACTGAGCCAGCGATCAGTGTACGGCAGTTTATAGTACTGAGCAGCGATCAGTGTACGGCAGTCTATAGTACTGAGCCAGCGATCAGTGTACGGCAGTCTATAGTACTGAGCCAGCGATCAGTGTACGGCAGTATATAGTACTGAGCAGCGATCAGTGTACGGCAGTCTATAGTACTGAGCCAGCGATCAGTGTACGGCAGTCTATAGTACTGAGCAGCGATCAGTGTACGGCAGTCTATAGTACTGAGCCAGCGATCAGTGTACGGCAGTCTATAGTACTGAGCAGCGATCAGTGCACGGCAGTCTATAGTACTGAGCAGTGATCAGTGTACGGCAGTCTATAGTACTGAGCAGCGATCAGTGTACGGCAGTATATAGTACTGAGCCAGCGATCAGTGTACGGCAGTCTATAGTACTGAGCCAGCGATCAGTGTGCGGCAGTATATAGTACTGAGCCAGCGATCAGCGTACGGCAGTCTATAGTACTGAGCAGCGATCAGCGTACGGCAGTCTATAGTACTGAGCAGCGATCAGTGTACGGCAGTCTATAGTACTGAGCAGCGATCAGTGTACGGCAGTCTATAGTACTGAGCCAGCGATCAGTGTACGGCAGTCTATAGTACTGAGCCAGCGATCAGTGTGCGGCCAGGTTCAGATGTCCTTATAGGACAAGTACAAAATGTAAAAAAAAAAAGTGAAAAAAAAATGAATAAAAGTTATGAATCCCCAAAAATTCCTTTTTCCTATATAAAATGAATTACATAAAAAAACCTAAAAATTAATAAAAACAATACATATTTGGTATTGCCGCGTCCGTAACGACCTGTACAATAAAACTGAAACAATATTTAACCTACTTGGTGAACATCGGAAAAAAAAACAAACAAACAAAAAAAATGCTGGGTTTAATGATTTTTCGCCATCTTACCTTACAAAATATGCTATAAAAAGTTATCAAAAAGTTATATGTACGCCAAAACGGTACCAATAAAAATCACAGGTTGTTCCGCAAAAAATAAGCCCTCAACTAACTCTGTCAACCGAAAAATAAAAATGCAATGCCAAAATTGCTGGGGTTTTTTTTAATCCACCAAGAAAGAGTTAATAAAATTTAGTCAATAAGTTATAGGCGCCCAAAGATGATGTCATTACAAAATACATCTCACCCCACAAACAACAAGCCCTCATATGGCGACATCACCAGAAAAATAAAGAAAATATAGCTCGTACAATGTGAAGACAAAAACCCCAAAAATCGCCAAATCATTAGGACAAATCTGTCTGCGGCCGGAGGGAATGTATAAGCTGTGCGAGCGGATATCAGGGGACACCCCAGATTTACAGCTTACGAGGGAAAAGACACCAGAAGTGACCCCCAATAATAGGAGCTACTGGGGATATAGGAGGGAATTTGGTGTTCCCCATGTCCTCCGCACAGCTTACATATTCACTCTTCACCCTCCACTGTGCAGTCACGTCTGGGATACTAAAGCTCACTACACCCCTGATAGATACTATGAGGGGGCAGTGTACACATTGGGGTCACTCCCTAGGGGATTCCACTTTACTGGTACCTTACAGGCTCTGCAAACATGACATGGAGTCCAGATCCCAAACATCTAAATCTGCGCTCCAAAAGACATACAGCGCTCCTTCACATCTGTGCCCTGCTGTGCGCCCAAACTGAAGATTATACCCACATGTATGACACTGGTGTACCCGGGATAATGTACTTACTGCCATATGTGGTATATACTGCTGTTTGGGTACATGTATAAAACTGGTGTACCTGGGATAATGTACTTACTGCCATATGTGGTATCTACTGCTGTTTGGTGTACCCGGGATAATGTACTTACTGCCATATGAGGTATATACTGCTGTTTGGGTACATGTATGACACTGGTGTTCCCGGGATAATGTACTTACTGACATATGTGGTATATACTGCTGTTTGGTGTACCCGGGATAACGTACTTACTGCCATATGTGGTATATACTGCTGTTTGGGTACATGTATGACACTGGTGTACCCGGGATAATGTACTTACTGCCATATGTGGTATATACTGCTGTTTGGTGTACCCGGGATAATGTACTTACTGCCATATGTGGTATATACTGCTGTTTGGGTACATGTATGACACTGGTGTACCCGGGATAATATACTTACTGCCATATGTGGTATATACTGCTGTTTGGGTACATGTATGACACTGGTGTACCCGGGATAATGTACTTACTGCCATATGTGGTATATACTGCTGTTTGGGTACATGTATGACACTGGTGTACCCGGGATAATGTACTTACTGCCATATGTGGTATATACTGCTGATTGGGTACATGTAAGACACTGGTGTACCTGGGATAATGTACTTACTGCCATATGTGGTATATACTGCTGTTTGGGTACATGTATGACACTGGTGTACCCGGGATAATGTACTTACTGACATATGTGGTATATACTGCTGTTTGGTGTACCCAAGATAATGTACTTACTGCCATATGTGGTATATACTGCTGTTTGGGTACATGTATGACACTGGTGTACCCGGGATAATGTACTTACTGCCATATGTGGTATATACTGCTGTTTAGGCACATGTATGACACTGGTGTACCCGGGATAATGTACTTACTGCCATATGTGGTATATACTGCTGTTTGGGTACATGTATGACAGTGGTGTACCCAGGATAATGTACTTACTGCCATATGTGGTATATACTGCTGTTTGGGTACATGTATGACACTGGTGTACCCGGGATAATGTACTTACTGTGGTATATACTGCTGTTTGGGTACATGTATGACACTGGTGTACCCGGGATAATGTACTTACTGCCATATGTGGTATATACTGCTGTTTGGGCACATGTATGACACTGGTGTACCCGGGATAATGTACTTACTGCCATATGTGGTATATACTGCTGTTTGGGTACATGTATGACAGTGGTGTACCCAGGATAATGTACTTACTGCCATATGTGGTATATACTGCTGTTTGGGTACATGTATGACACTGGTGTACCTGGGATAATGTACTTACTGTCATATGTGGTATATACTGCTGTTTGGGTACATGTATGACACCGGTGTACCCGGGATAATGTACTTACTGCCATATGTGGTATATACTGCTGTTTGGGTACATGTATGACTCTAGTGTACCCGGGACAATGTACTTACTGCCATATGTGGTATATACTGCTGTTTGGGTACATGTATGACACTGGTGTACCCGGGATAATGTACTTACTGCCATATGTGGTATATACTGCTGTTTGGGTACATGTATGACACTGGTGTACCCGGGATAATGTACTTACTGCCATATGTGGTATATACTGCTGTTTGGTGTACCCGGGATAATGTACTTACTGCCATATGTGGTATATACTGCTGTTTGGGTACATGTATGACACCGGTGAACCCGGGATAATGTACTTACTGCCATATGTGGTATATACTGCTGTTTGGGCACATGTATGACACTGGTGTACCCGGGATAATGTACTTACTGCCATATGTGGTATATACTGCTGTTTGGGTACATGTATGACACTGGTGTACACGGGATAATGTACTTACTGCCATATGTGGTATATACTGCTGTTTGGGTACATGTATGACACCGGTGTACCCGGGATAATGTACTTACTGCCATATGTGGTATATACTGCTGTTTGGGTACATGTATGACACTGGTGTACCCGGGATAATGTACTTACTGCCATATGTGGTATATACTGCTGTTTGGGTACACGTATGACACTGGTGTACCCGGGATAATGTACTTACTGCCATATGTGGTATATACTGCTGTTTGGGTACACGTATGACACCGGTGTACCCGGGATAATGTACTTACTGCCATATGTGGTATATACTGCTGTTTGGGTACATGTATGACACTGGTGTACCTGGGATAATGTACTTACTGCCATATGTGGTATATACTGCTGTTTGGGTACATGTATGACACTGGTGTACCCGGGATAATGTACTTACTGCCATATGTGGTATATACTGCTGTTTGGGTACATGTATGACACCGGTGTACCCGGGATAATGTACTTACTGCCATATGTGGTATATACTGCTGTTTGGGTACATGTATGACACTGGTGTACCCGGGATAATGTACTTACTGCCATATGTGGTATATACTGCTGTTTGGTGTACCCGGGATAATGTACTTACTGCCATATGTGGTATATACTGCTGTTTGGTGTACCCGGGATAATGTACTTACTGCCATATGTGGTATATACTGCTGTTTGGGTACATGTATGACACTGGTGTACCCGGGATAATGTACTTACTGCCATATGTGGTATATACTGCTGTTTGGGTACATGTATGACACTGGTGTACCCGGGATAATGTACTTACTGTCATATGTGGTATATACTGCTGTTTGGGTACATGTATGACACCGGTGTACCCGGGATAATGTACTTACTGCCATATGTGGTATATACTGCTGTTTGGTGTACCCGGGATAATGTACTTACTGCCATATGTGGTATATACTGCTGTTTGGGTACATGTATGACACTGGTGTACCCGGGATAATGTACTTACTGCCATATGTGGTATATACTGCTGTTTGGGTACATGTATGACAGTGGTGTACCCAGGATAATGTACTTACTGCCATATGTGGTATATACTGCTGTTTGGGTACATGTATGACACTGGTGTACCCGGGATAATGTACTTACTGTGGTATATACTGCTGTTTGGGTACATGTATGACACTGGTGTACCCGGGATAATGTACTTACTGCCATATGTGGTATATACTGCTGTTTGGGCACATGTATGACACTGGTGTACCCGGGATAATGTACTTACTGCCATATGTGGTATATACTGCTGTTTGGGTACATGTATGACAGTGGTGTACCCAGGATAATGTACTTACTGCCATATGTGGTATATACTGCTGTTTGGGTACATGTATGACACTGGTGTACCTGGGATAATGTACTTACTGTCATATGTGGTATATACTGCTGTTTGGGTACATGTATGACACCGGTGTACCCGGGATAATGTACTTACTGCCATATGTGGTATATACTGCTGTTTGGGTACATGTATGACTCTAGTGTACCCGGGACAATGTACTTACTGCCATATGTGGTATATACTGCTGTTTGGGTACATGTATGACACTGGTGTACCCGGGATAATGTACTTACTGCCATATGTGGTATATACTGCTGTTTGGGTACATGTATGACACTGGTGTACCCGGGATAATGTACTTACTGCCATATGTGGTATATACTGCTGTTTGGTGTACCCGGGATAATGTACTTACTGCCATATGTGGTATATACTGCTGTTTGGGTACATGTATGACACCGGTGAACCCGGGATAATGTACTTACTGCCATATGTGGTATATACTGCTGTTTGGGCACATGTATGACACTGGTGTACCCGGGATAATGTACTTACTGCCATATGTGGTATATACTGCTGTTTGGGTACATGTATGACACTGGTGTACACGGGATAATGTACTTACTGCCATATGTGGTATATACTGCTGTTTGGGTACATGTATGACACCGGTGTACCCGGGATAATGTACTTACTGCCATATGTGGTATATACTGCTGTTTGGGTACATGTATGACACTGGTGTACCCGGGATAATGTACTTACTGCCATATGTGGTATATACTGCTGTTTGGGTACACGTATGACACTGGTGTACCCGGGATAATGTACTTACTGCCATATGTGGTATATACTGCTGTTTGGGTACACGTATGACACCGGTGTACCCGGGATAATGTACTTACTGCCATATGTGGTATATACTGCTGTTTGGGTACATGTATGACACTGGTGTACCTGGGATAATGTACTTACTGCCATATGTGGTATATACTGCTGTTTGGGTACATGTATGACACTGGTGTACCCGGGATAATGTACTTACTGCCATATGTGGTATATACTGCTGTTTGGGTACATGTATGACACCGGTGTACCCGGGATAATGTACTTACTGCCATATGTGGTATATACTGCTGTTTGGGTACATGTATGACACTGGTGTACCCGGGATAATGTACTTACTGTCATATGTGGTATATACTGCTGTTTGGGTACATGTATGACACTGGTGTACCCGGGATAATGTACTTACTGCCATATGTGGTATATACTGCTGTTTGGTGTACCCGGGATAATGTACTTACTGCCATATGTGGTATATACTGCTGTTTGGTGTACCCGGGATAATGTACTTACTGCCATATGTGGTATATACTGCTGTTTGGGTACATGTATGACACTGGTGTACCCGGGATAATGTACTTACTGCCATATGTGGTATATACTGCTGTTTGGGTACATGTATGACACTGGTGTACCCGGGATAATGTACTTACTGTCATATGTGGTATATACTGCTGTTTGGGTACATGTATGACACCGGTGTACCCGGGATAATGTACTTACTGCCATATGTGGTATATACTGCTGTTTGGTGTACCCGGGATAATGTACTTACTGCCATATGTGGTATATACTGCTGTTTGGGTACATGTATGACACTGGTGTACCCGGGATAATGTACTTACTGCCATATGTGGTATATACTGCTGTTTGGGTACATGTATGACACTGGTGTACCCGGGATAATGTACTTACTGTCATATGTGGTATATACTGCTGTTTGGGTACATGTATGACACCGGTGTACCCGGGATAATGTACTTACTGCCATATGTGGTATATACTGCTGTTTGGGTACATGTATGACTCTAGTGTACCCGGGACAATGTACTTACTGCCATATGTGGTATATACTGCTGTTTGGGTACATGTATGACACCGGTGAACCCGGGATAATGTACTTACTGCCATATGTGGTATATACTGCTGTTTGGGCACATGTATGACACTGGTGTACCGGGGATAATGTACTTACTGCCATATGTGGTATATACTGCTGTTTGGGCACATGTATGACACTGGTGTACCCGGGATAATGTACTTACTGCCATATGTGGTATATACTGCTGTTTGGGTACATGTATGACACCGGTGTACCCGGGATAATGTACTTACTGCCATATGTGGTATATACTGCTGTTTGGGCACATGTATGACACTGATGTACCCGGGATAATGTACTTACTGCCATATGTGGTATATACTGCTGTTTGGTGTACCCGGGATAATGTACTTACTGCCATATGTGGTATATACTGCTGTTTGGGTACATGTATGACACCGGTGTACCCGGGATAATGTACTTACTGCCATATGTGGTATATACTGCTGTTTGGGTACATGTATGACACTGGTGTACCTGGGATAATGTACTTACTGCCATATGTGGTATATACTGCTGTTTGGGTACATGTATGACACTGGTGTACCCGGGATAATGTACTTACTGCCATATGTGGTATATACTGCTGTTTGGGTACATGTATGACACCGGTGTACCCGGGATAATGTACTTACTGCCATATGTGGTATATACTGCTGTTTGGGTACATGTATGACACTGGTGTACCCGGGATAATGTACTTACTGTCATATGTGGTATATACTGCTGTTTGGGTACATGTATGACACTGGTGTACCCGGGATAATGTACTTACTGCCATATGTGGTATATACTGCTGTTTGGTGTACCCGGGATAATGTACTTACTGCCATATGTGGTATATACTGCTGTTTGGTGTACCCGGGATAATGTACTTACTGCCATATGTGGTATATACTGCTGTTTGGGTACATGTATGACACTGGTGTACCCGGGATAATGTACTTACTGCCATATGTGGTATATACTGCTGTTTGGGTACATGTATGACACTGGTGTACCCGGGATAATGTACTTACTGTCATATGTGGTATATACTGCTGTTTGGGTACATGTATGACACCGGTGTACCCGGGATAATGTACTTACTGCCATATGTGGTATATACTGCTGTTTGGGTACATGTATGACTCTAGTGTACCCGGGACAATGTACTTACTGCCATATGTGGTATATACTGCTGTTTGGGTACATGTATGACACCGGTGAACCCGGGATAATGTACTTACTGCCATATGTGGTATATACTGCTGTTTGGGCACATGTATGACACTGGTGTACCCGGGATAATGTACTTACTGCCATATGTGGTATATACTGCTGTTTGGGCACATGTATGACACTGGTGTACCCGGGATAATGTACTTACTGCCATATGTGGTATATACTGCTGTTTGGGTACATGTATGACACCGGTGTACCCGGGATAATGTACTTACTGCCATATGTGGTATATACTGCTGTTTGGGCACATGTATGACACTGGTGTACCCGGGATAATGTACTTACTGCCATATGTGGTATATACTGCTGTTTGGGTACATGTATGACACTGGTGTACACGGGATAATGTACTTACTGCCATATGTGGTATATACTGCTGTTTGGGTACATGTATGACACCGGTGTACCCGGGATAATGTACTTACTGCCATATGTGGTATATACTGCTGTTTGGGTACATGTATGACACTGGTGTACCCGGGATAATGTACTTACTGCCATATGTGGTATATACTGCTGTTTGGTGTACCCGGGATAATGTACTTACTGCCATATGTGGTATATACTGCTGTTTGGGTACATGTATGACACCGGTGAACCCGGGATAATGTACTTACTGCCATATGTGGTATATACTGCTGTTTGGGCACATGTATGACACTGGTGTACCCGGGATAATGTACTTACTGCCATATGTGGTATATACTGCTGTTTGGTGTACCCGGGACAATGTACTTACTGCCATATGTGGTATATACTGCTGTTTGGGTACATGTATGACACTGTTGTACCCGGGATAATGTACTTACTGCCATATGTGGTATATACTGCTGTTTGGGTACATGTATGACACTGGTGTACCCGGGATAATGTACTTACTGCCATATGTGGTATATACTGCTGTTTGGGTACATGTATGACACTGGTGTACCCGGGATAATGTACTTACTGCCATATGTGGTATATACTGCTGTTTGGGTACATGTATGACACTGGTGTACCCGGGATAATGTACTTACTGCCATATGTGGTATATACTGCTGTTTGGTGTACCCGGGATAATGTACTTACTGCCATATGTGGTATATACTGCTGTTTGGTGTACCCGGGATAATGTACTTACTGCCATATGTGGTATATACTGCTGTTTGGGTACATGTATGACACTGGTGTACCCGGGATAATGTACTTACTGCCATATGTGGTATATACTGCTGTTTGGGTACATGTATGACACTGGTGTACCCGGGATAATGTACTTACTGTCATATGTGGTATATACTGCTGTTTGGGTACATGTATGACACCGGTGTACCCGGGATAATGTACTTACTGCCATATGTGGTATATACTGCTGTTTGGGTACATGTATGACTCTAGTGTACCCGGGACAATGTACTTACTGCCATATGTGGTATATACTGCTGTTTGGGTACATGTATGACACCGGTGAACCCGGGATAATGTACTTACTGCCATATGTGGTATATACTGCTGTTTGGGCACATGTATGACACTGGTGTACCCGGGATAATGTACTTACTGCCATATGTGGTATATACTGCTGTTTGGGCACATGTATGACACTGGTGTACCCGGGATAATGTACTTACTGCCATATGTGGTATATACTGCTGTTTGGGTACATGTATGACACCGGTGTACCCGGGATAATGTACTTACTGCCATATGTGGTATATACTGCTGTTTGGGCACATGTATGACACTGGTGTACCCGGGATAATGTACTTACTGCCATATGTGGTATATACTGCTGTTTGGGTACATGTATGACACTGGTGTACACGGGATAATGTACTTACTGCCATATGTGGTATATACTGCTGTTTGGGTACATGTATGACACCGGTGTACCCGGGATAATGTACTTACTGCCATATGTGGTATATACTGCTGTTTGGGTACATGTATGACACTGGTGTACCCGGGATAATGTACTTACTGCCATATGTGGTATATACTGCTGTTTGGTGTACCCGGGATAATGTACTTACTGCCATATGTGGTATATACTGCTGTTTGGGTACATGTATGACACCGGTGAACCCGGGATAATGTACTTACTGCCATATGTGGTATATACTGCTGTTTGGGCACATGTATGACACTGGTGTACCCGGGATAATGTACTTACTGCCATATGTGGTATATACTGCTGTTTGGTGTACCCGGGACAATGTACTTACTGCCATATGTGGTATATACTGCTGTTTGGGTACATGTATGACACTGTTGTACCCGGGATAATGTACTTACTGCCATATGTGGTATATACTGCTGTTTGGGTACATGTATGACACTGGTGTACCCGGGATAATGTACTTACTGCCATATGTGGTATATACTGCTGTTTGGGTACATGTATGACACTGGTGTACCCGGGATAATGTACTTACTGCCATATGTGGTATATACTGCTGTTTGGGTACATGTATGACACTGGTGTACCCGGGATAATGTACTTACTGCCATATGTGGTATATACTGCTGTTTGGGTACATGTATGACACTGGTGTACCCGGGATAATGTACTTACTGCCATATGTGGTATATACTGCTGTTTGGGTACATGTATGACACCGGTGTACCCAGGATAATGTACTTACTGCCATATGTGGTATATACTGCTGTTTGGTGTACCCGGGATAATGTACTTACTGCCATATGTGGTATATACTGCTGTTTGGGTACATGTATGACACTGGTGTACCCGGGATAATGTACTTACTGCCATATGTGGTATATACTGCTGTTTGGGTACATGTATGACACTGGTGTACCCGGGATAATGTACTTACTGCCATATGTGGTATATACTGCTGTTTGGGTACATGTATGACACTGGTGTACCCGGGATAATGTACTTACTGCCATATGTGGTATATACTGCTGTTTGGGTACATGTATGACACTGGTGTACCCAGGATAATGTACTTACTGCCATATGTGGTATATACTGCTGTTTGGGTACATGTATGACACTGGTGTACCCGGGATAATGTACTTACTGCCATATGTGGTATATACTGCTGTTTGGGTACATGTATGACACCGGTGTACCCAGGATAATGTACTTACTGCCATATGTGGTATATACTGCTGTTTGGGCACATGTATGACACCGGTGTACCCGGGATAATGTACTTACTGCCACATGTGGTATATACTGCTGTTTGGGTACATGTATGACACTGGTGTACACGGGATAATGTACTTACTGCCATATGTGGTATATACTGCTGTTTGGGCACATGTATGACACTGGTGTACCCGGGATAATGTACTTACTGCCATATGTGGTATATACTGCTGTTTGGGTACATGTATGACACTGGTGTACCTGGGATAATGTACTTACTGCCATATGTGGTATATACTGCTGTTTGGGCACATGTATGACACCGGTGTACCCAGGATAATGTACTTACTGCCATATGTGGTATATACTGCTGTTTGGGCACATGTATGACACTGGTGTACCCGGGATAATATACAGTGCCTTGCGAAAGTATTCGGCCCCCTTGAACTTTTCAACCTTTTGCCACATTTTAGGCTTCAAACATAAAGATATAAAATTTAAATTTTTTGGTGAAGAATCAACAACAAGTGGGGCACAATCGTGAAGTGGAATGAAATTTATTGGTTATTTTAAACTTTTGTAAAAAATAAAAAACTGAAAAGTGGGGCGTGCAATATTATTCGGCCCCTTTACTTTCAGTGCAGCAAACTCAGTCCAGAAGTTCAGTGAGGATCTCTGAATGATCCAATGTTGTCCTAAATGACTGATGATGATAAATATAATCCACCTGTGTGTACAAGTCTCCGTATAAATGCACCTGATCTGTGATAGGCTCAGGGTTCTGTTTAAAGCGCAGAGAGCATCATGAAGACCAAGGAACACACCAGGCAGGTCCGTGATACTGTTGTGGAGACGTTTAAAGCCGGATTTGGATACAAAAAGATTTCCCAAACTTTAAACATCCCAAGGAGCACTGTGCAAGCGATTATATTGAAATGGAAGGAGTATCAGACCTCTGCAAATCTACCAAGACCCGGCCGTCCCTCTAAACTATCATCTCAGACAAGGAGAAGACTGATCAGAGATGCAGCCAAGAGGCCCATGATCACTCTGGATGAACTGCAGAGATCTACAGCTGAGGTGGGAGAGTCTGTCCATAGGACAACAATCAGTCGTACACTGCACAAATCTGGCCATTATGGAAGAGTGGCAAGAAGAAAGCCATTTCTCAAAGATATCCATAAAAAGCCACCTGGGAGACACCAAACATGTGGAAGAAGGTGCTCTGCTCAGATCATGGTTTGGACCTGCTTTTCTTCAGCAGGGACAGGGAAGATGGTTAAAATTGATGGGAAGATGGATGGAGCCAAATACAGGACCATTCTGGAAGAAAACCTGTTGGAGTCTGCAAAAGACCTGAGACTGGGACGGAGATTTATCTTCCAACAAGACAATGATCCCAAACATAAAGCCAAATCTACAATGGAATGGTTCCCAAATAAACGTATCCAGGTGTTAGAATGGCCAAGTCAAAGTCCAGACCTGAATCCAATCAAGAATCTGTGGAAAGAGCTGAAAACTGCTGTTCACAAACACTCTCCATCCAACCTCACTGAGCTCCAGCTATTTTCCAAGGAAGAATGGGCAAGAACTGATAGAGACAACCCCAAGCGACTTGTAGCTGTAATCGCAGCAAAAGGGGGCGCTACAAAGTATTAACTTAAGGGGGCCGAATAATATTGCACGCCCCACTTTTCAGTTTTTTATTTTTTACAAAAGTTTAAAATATCCAATAAATTTCCTTCCACTTCACGATTGTGTCCCACTTGTTGTTGATTCTTCACCAAAAAATTAAAATTTTATATCCTTATGTTTGAAGCTTGAAATGTGGCAAAAGGTTGAAAAGTTCAAGGGGGTGAATACTTTCACAAGGCACTGTACTTTCTGTCATATCTGGGTATAACTGATATTTGGGCACACAAGCAGGCAGAAGGGAGGGAGCGTTACTTGGTTTTTGGCGCACAGATTTAGACGGTTTGGTTTTTGGATGTCATGACACTTTTGTAGAACTCCTGAAATGCCGGCTCCCGAGTCTCCAGCTTTCTGCATCAGGGGTTCGTTTCTCAGGTAAGGGCCACGAGGGTTGTACTATACCGCTAGAACTCACCCTAAAAGTAAAGACTGATGGTAAACACTGATGACAACTGATGGTTTTGGAGTAGAAATTTGTAATAAAGCCTGATGACAGACGACGCATTTTCGCATCAGTTTTGGCATCAGTTGTAATGACTAAAGGACAAAAAAACTGATACTGAAGCAACTGACATGTGTGAACCTGCCCTTACACCTTTGTTTCCGTCCGCTCCTCTAATAGTTAATCTCAGCCAATCAGTCCTGGGGCGGGTTCTGGACTTCCTATTTGTAGCCCAGCAGCTCGCACTTGGTTGCTGGCAGAGGCGTAGCTAGCGGGAGGGCAGAGGGGGGGCGGCCGCCCCGGGCCCACTGAGTCTTTTGGGGCCCACCTCAGGCCGCCATTAATACATCCTGTCTACAGACACCGATCTAGTTACAAGGCTTCCTGGTGCTTAACTGTCTTGTAAACCGCAAGCCAATACGGTCGCTGTCCTTCCCTTCCTCCCAGGATTCACCGGCAGCACTGGGGTATTGCTCCGCTAGTAATTCCATAACAGAAGTAGACAACCGGCGCCGGCACATTCCCGGTCACATGTGCTGCCGCTCGCTCACCGCCTCTTCTGACAGCCGCCAATTACCTGGCAGCGGCGTGGACCCTGACGAGGCAGCTGATTAATGTACAGAGGACATGTTGCCACTCAAGCTGCCTCATCCTCTATGTCTAATTACAAGAAACTAACAAGGAGAAAGTCAACCCGAAGGAGAAATCCTCCTCAGTCCGACAACCTGCATCTGCTTTATACAGAAAGGTGTCAGAGACTATAAGAGACCCCTGAGAAACAAATCTCTGTGGAGCATATTATACTGTGAAGAGACACTGAAGAGCATTTAATACTGTGTGGAGTATATTATACTGTGTGGACACACTGTGGAGTATATACAGTCATATGAAAAAGTTTGGGCACCCCTATTAATCTTAATCATTTTTAGTTCTAAATATTTGGGTGTTTGCAACAGCCATTTCAATTTGATATATCTAATAACTGATGGACACAGTAATATTTCAGGATTGAAATGAGGTTTATTGTACTAACAGAAAATGTGCAATATGCATTAAACCAAAATTTGACCGGTGCAAAAATTTGGGTATCCTTATCATTTTATTGATTTGAATACTCCTAACTACTTTTTACTGACTTACTGAAGCACAAAATTGGTTTTGTAACCTCACTGAGCTTTGAACTTCATAGCCAGGTGTATCCAATCATGAGAAAAGGTATTTAAGGTGGCCAATTGCAAGTTGTTCTCCTATTTGAATCTCCTCTGAAGAGTGGCATCATGGGCTCCTCAAAACAACTCTCAAATGATCTGAAAACAAAGATTGTTCAACATAGTTGTTCAGGGGAAGGATACAAAAAGTTGTCTCAGAGATTTAACCTGTCAGTTTCCACTGTGAGGAACATAGTAAGGAAATGGAAGACCACAGGGACAGTTCTTGTTAAGCCCAGAAGTGGCAGGCCAAGAAAAATATCAGAAAGGCAGAGAAGAAGAATGGTGAGAACAGTCAAGGACAATCCACAGACCACCTCCAAAGAGCTGCAGCATCATCTTGCTGCAGATGGTGTCACTGTGCATCGGTCAACAATACAGCACACTTTGCACAAGGAGAAGCTGTATGGGAGAGTGATGCGAAAGAAGCCGTTTCTGAAAGCACGCCACAAACAGAGTCGCCTGAGGTATGCAAAAGCACATTTGGACAAGCCAGCTTCATTTTGTAAGAAGGTCCTGTGGACTGATGAAACAAAGATTGAGTTGTTTGGTCATACAAAAAGGCGTTATGCATGGCGTCAAAAAAACACAGCATTCCAAGAAAAACACTTGCTACCCACTGTAAAATTTGGTGGAGGTTCCATCATGCTTTGGGGCTGTGTGGCCAATGCCGGCACCAGGAATCTTGTTAAAGTTGAGGGTTGCATGGATTCAACTCAGTATCAGCAGATTCTTGAGAATAATGTACAAGAATCAGTGACGAATTTGAAGTTACGCCGGGGATGGATATTTCAGCAAGACAATGATCCAAATCTACTCAGGCATTCATGCAGAGGAACAATTACAATGTTCTGGAATGGCCATCCCAGTCCCCAGACCTGAATATCATTGAACATCTGTGGGATAATTTGAAGCGGGCTGTCCATGCTCGGCGACCATCAAACTTAACTGAACTGGAATTGTTTTGTAAAGAGGAATGGTCAAAAATACCTTCATCCAGGATCCAGGAACTGATTAAAAGCTACAGGAAGCGACTAGAGGCTGTTATTTTTGCAAAAGGAGGATCTACTAAATATTAATGTCACTTTTCTGTTGAGGTGCCCATACTTTTGCATCGGTCAAATTTTGGTTTAATGCATATTGCACATTTTCTGTTAGTACAATAAACCTCATTTCGATCCTGAAATATTACTGTGTCCATCAGTTATTAGATATATCAAATTGAAATGGCTGTTGCAAACACCCAAATATTTAGAACTAAAAATGATTAAGATTAATAGGGGTGCCCAAACTTTTTCATATGACTGTAATACTATGTGGAGACACCGCGGAGCATATTATACTGTGTGGACACACTGTGGGGCATATTATACTGTGTGGAGACACAGTGAAGTATATTATACTGTGTGCAGACACTGTGGAGCATATTATACTATGTGGAGACACTGTGGAGCATATTATAAATATTATACTGTGTGGAAACACTGTGGGGCATATTATACTCTGTGGAGACACTATGGAGCATATTATAAATATTATACTGTGTGGACACATTGTTGAGTATATACTGTGTGGACACACTGTGGAGCATATTATACTGTGTGGAGACACTGTAGAGTATATTGAACTGTGTGAGACCACTGTGAAGCATTATCTTGTGTGGGAGTCACTGCAGAGCATTATACTTGGTGGGGTCTCTGTGAAGCATTATACTGTGTGGGGGCCATGTGGGGTGGCCAACAGGAGCATTATATACCATATGGAGCATTATATAATGTGAAGCATTACATACCATGTGGATAATTATACTGTTGAGCATTATATACCATGAGGAGCATTATATACCAAGTGGAGAAATATACTGTGGAGCATTATATACCATTTGAAGCATTATATACCACATGGAGTATTATAAAGTGTACCATTGTATACCATGTAGAGCATTATACTGTGGAGCATTGCATACCATGTGGAGCATTATACTGTGGAACATTGCATACCATGTGGAGCATTATACTTTGTGGGAGAGGCTCAAAATTCCTGCTGGCAGCTCTGAGTGCTATGTCTGCATCACAGCTCCCTCACTATAGTCTTGCACATACGTGTAGTACTCCAAGGCTGTGTTATTCCCCATACAGTCCTGTGCATGAACTAGCCATGGAGCTATTGGGGCCTGTACAGTACTATAGGGGATGACCATACAGGGAACATATTTAGTAACGCCGGACCCTATAGAACAGTCCTCACAGATTATACAGTACAGACCAAAAGTTTGGACACACCTTCTCATTCCAAGAGTTTTCTGTATTTTCATGACAATAACAATTGTAGATTCACACTGAAGGCATCAAAACTATGAATTACCACATGTGGAATTATATACTTACCAAAAAAGTGTGAAACAACTGAAAATATGTCTTCTATTCTAGGTTCTTCAAAGTAGCCACCTTTTGCTTTGATTACTGCTTTGCACACTCTTGGCATTCTCTTGATGAGCTTCAAGAGGTAGTCACCTGAAATGGTTTTCACTTCACAGGTGTGCCCTGTCAGGTTTAATAAGTGGGATTTCTTGCCTTATAAATGGGGTTGGGACCATCAGTTGTGTTGTTCAGAAGTCAGGTGGATACACAGCTGATAGTCCTACTGAATGGAGTGTTAGAATTTGTATTATGGCAAGAAAAAAGCACCTAAGTAAAGAAAAACGAGTGGCCATCATTACTTTAAGAAAAGAAGGTCAGTCAGTCTGAAAAATTGGGAAAACTTTGAAAGTGTCCTCAAGTGCAGTGGCCAAAACCATCAAGTGCTACAAAGAAACTGGCTCACATGAGGACCGCCCCAGGAAAGGAAGACCAAGAGTCACCTCTGCTGCGGAGGATAAGTTCATCCGAGTCACCAGTCTCAGAAATCGCAGGTTAACAGCAGCTCAGATTAGAGACCAGGTCAATGCCACACAGAGTTCTAGCAGCAGACACATCTCTACAACAACTGTTAAGAGGAGACTGTGTGCAGCAGGCCTTCATGGTAAAATAGCTGCTAGGAAACCACTGCTAAGGACAGGCAACAAGCACAAGAAGAACACAAGGAATGGACATTAGACCTGTGGAAATCTGGGCTTTGGTCTGATGAGTCCAAATTTGAGATCTTTGGTTCCAACCACCGTGTCTTTGTGCGACGCAGAAAAGGTGAAGGAATGGAGTCTACATGCCTGGTTCCCACCGTGAAGCATGGAGGAGGAGGTGTGATGGTGTGGGGGGGCTTTGCTGGGGACACTGTTGGGGATTTATTCTGAACCAGCATGGTTACCACAGCATCTTGCAGCGGCATGCTATTCCATCCGGTTTGCGTTTAGTTGGACCAACAGGACAATGACCCCAAACACCTCCAGACTGTGTAAGGACTATGTGACCAAGAAGGAGAGTGATGGGGTGCTACGCCAGATGACCTGGCCTCCACAGTCACCAGACCTGAACCCAATCCAGATGGTTTGGGGTGAGCTGGACCGCAGAGTGAAGGCAAAAGGGGCAACAAGTGCTAAGCATCTCTGGGAACTCCTTCAAGACTGTTGGAAGACCATTTCAGGTGACTACTTCTTGAAGCTCCTCAAGAGAATGCCAAGAGTGTGCAAAGCAGTAATCAAAGCAAAAGGTGGCTACTTTGAAGAACCTAGAATATAAGACATATTTTCAGTTGTTTCACACTTTTTTGTTAAGTATATAATTCCACATGTGGTAATTCATAGTTTTGATGCCTTCAGTGCGAATCTACAATTATTATAGTCATGAAAATACAGAAAACTCTTGGAATGAGAAGGTGTAGCCAAACTTTTGGTCTGTACTGTATATATACACACACAGTATATACAGATACAGGAGATCATCGCTCACCCTATAGATCAGTCCTCACATATATTATATATACACACAGTATATACAGATACCGGAGATCATCGCTCACCCTATAGATCAGTCCTCACATATATTATATATACACACAGTATATACAGATACAGGAGATCATCACTGACCCTATAGATCAGTCCTCACATATATTATATATATATACACAGTATATACAGATACAGGAGATCATCACTGACCCTATAGATCAGTCCTCACATATATTATATACACACACAGTATATACAGATACAGGAGATCATCACTCACCCTATAGATCAGTCCTCACATATATTATATATACACAGTATATACAGATACAGGAGATCATCACTCACCCTATAGATCAGTCCTCACATATATTATATATACACACAGTATATACAGATACAGGAGATCATCGCTCACCTTATAGATCAGTCCTCACATATATTATATATACACACAGTATATACAGATACAGGAGATCATCGCTCACCCTATAGATCAGTCCTCACATATATTATATATACACAGTATATACAGATACAGGAGATCATCGCTCACCCTATAGATCAGTCCTCACATATATTATATATACACAGTATATACAGATACAGGAGATCATCACTGACCCTATAGATCAGTCCTCACATATATTATATATAAACACAGTATATACAGATACAGGAGATCATCGCTCACCCTATAGATCAGTCCTCACATATATTATATATACACACACAGTATATACAGATACAGGAGATCATCGCTCACCCTATAGATCAGTCCTCACATATATTATATATACACAGTATATACAGATACCGGAAATCATCACTGACCCTATAGATCAGTCCTCACATATATTATATATACACACAGTATATACAGATACAGGAGATCATCGCTCACCCTATAGATCAGTCCTCACATATATTATATATACACACACAGTATATACAGATACAGAAGATCATCACTGACCCTATAGATCAGTCCTCACATATATTATATATACACACACAGTATATACAGATACAGGAGATCATCACTGACCCTATAGATCAGTCCTCACATATATTATATACACACAGTATATACAGATACAGGAGATCATCACTGACCCTATAGATCAGTCCTCACATATATTATATATACACACAGTATATACAGATACAGGAGATCATCACTGACCCTATAGATCAGTCCTCACATATATTATATATACACACAGTATATACAGATACAGGAGATCATCGCTCACCCTATAGATCAGTCCTCACATATATTATATATATACACAGTATATACAGATACAGGAGATCATCGCTCACCCTATAGATCAGTCCTCACATATATTATATATACACAGTATATACAGATACAGGAGATAATCGCTCACCCTATAGATCAGTCCTCACATACATTATATATACACACACAGTATATACAGATACAGAAGATCATCACTGACCCTATAGATCAGTCCTCACATATATTATATATACACAGTATATACAGATACAGGAGATCATCACTGACCCTATAGATCAGTCCTCACATACATTATATATACACACACAGTATATACAGATACAGGAGATCATCGCTCACCCTATAGATCAGTCCTCACATATATTATATATACACAGTATATACAGATACAGGAGATAATCGCTCACCCTATAGATCAGTCCTCACATATATTATATATACACAGTATATACAGATACAGGAGATCATCGCTCACCCTATAGATCAGTCCTCACATATATTATATATACACAGTATATACAGATACAGGAGATCATCACTGACCCTATAGATCAGTCCTCACATATATTATATATACACACAGTATATACAGATACAGGAGATCATCGCTCACCCTATAGATCAGTCCTCACATATATTATATATACACACAGTATATACAGATACAGAAGATCATCACTGACCCTATAGATCAGTCCTCACATACATTATATGTATATATCTATACATGCAGACATTTCCTGTATACCAGGCGGGAGGTCACACTTATTATGTATATACAAAGCACAGAGTTAACCCTTTCAGTGCAGATTTGTAGCTACAATTAGAATAGAATCCGCAATGATGAATATTAACCCCTTGTGGCCACCTGTCATTTCTCAGAGTGCGATTTCCAGGAAGTTTACCTGAGCATGTCGCGCGAACATCTGGATTACAGGGCGCTGTCACCCTCCTGTCCGGGGGTACACCACCTGATGTCACCCCATCTGTAAGTCACCCCACCACCATGGTGACACCCCGCATGCTCCTTACCGCTCATTGTCCACACACCGGAGGCCGCTGTCCCACTCGAGCTTGGGCTGGCTTTTAGTCCGTTTGATGGATCCTTTGAGCCGTCGGCTGAGGATCCCCTGTGGAGCGAAGAGACAAAAACCATCAGAAAGGCAGAAGGGGCGAGCCCCATCAACGAATATCGCAGGATGGAAGGCGCCTCGTACTGTGAGATCCGGAGTCGCTTCAACTAGCGCCGAGGGGGCGAGATGCGGAGGGTTGTCAGAGCAGCCTGGAGGATTCCATCTCACATCTGCTCCAGGAGCTCAGAGAGGCCAGCGAGCGACGTAAGCGTGAGACCTCCCTACGCCTGTTACCATGGCAACGCTCACACCGAGAGACTGTCAGACAAGACCACCCTCCTGCTCCATCTTATCTATCCCAATCACTGAACCCTCTGTGCAGGGGACACAACCCAGGACACCCCAAAATCTAAGCTCTACCGCTTATGACGTAGACAATCCTGTCCTCTAGTACCGCTGTCTATTGCTCCCTGGTATCAGCCACGTCTGGCCAGGGAAAGGGTTAATGTCAAATAACTACACAGACTGTATTATCTCTGTACAGTAGACTGTCTCTCCATACTACACAGACTGTATTATCTCTGTACAGTAGACTGTCTCTCCATACTACACAGACTGTATTATCTCTGTACAGTAGACTGTCTCTCCATACTACACAGACTGTATTATCTCTGTACAGTAGACTGTCTCTCCATACTACACAGACTGTATTATCTCTGTACAGTAGACTGTCTCTCCATACTACACAGACTGTATTATCTCTGTACAGTAGACTGTCTCTCCATACTACACAGACTGTATTATCTCTGTACAGTAGACTGTCTCTCCATACTACACAGACTGTATTATCTCTGTACAGTAGACTGTCTCTCCATACTACACAGACTGTATTATCTCTGTACAGTAGACTGTCTCTCCATACTACACAGACTGTATTATCTCTGTACAGTAGACTGTCTCTCCATACTACACAGACTGTATTATCTCTGTACAGTAGACTGTCTCTCCATACTACACAGACTGTATTATCTCTGTACAGTAGACTGTCTCTCCATACTACACAGACTGTATTATCTCTGTACAGTAGACTGTCTCTCCATACTACACAGACTGTATTATCTCTGTACAGTAGACTGTCTCTCCATACTACACAGACTGTATTATCTCTGTACAGTAGACTGTCTCTCCATACTACACAGACTGTATTATCTCTGTACAGTAGACTGTCTCTCCATACTACACAGACTGTATTATCTCTGTACAGTAGACTGTCTCTCCATACTACACAGACTGTATTATCTCTGTACAGTAGACTGTCTCTCCATACTACACAGACTGTATTATCTCTGTACAGTAGACTGTCTCTCCATACTACACAGACTGTATTATCTCTGTACAGTAGACTGTCTCTCCATACTACACAGACTGTATTATCTCTGTACAGTAGACTGTCTCTCCATACTACACAGACTGTATTATCTCTGTACAGTAGACTGTCTCTCCATACTACACAGACTGTATTATCTCTGTACAGTAGACTGTCTCTCCATACTACACAGACTGTATTATCTCTGTACAGTAGACTGTCTCTCCATACTACACAGACTGTATTATCTCTGTACAGTAGACTGTCTCTCCATACTACACAGACTGTATTATCTCTGTACAGTAGACTGTCTCTCCATACTACACAGACTGTATTATCTCTGTACAGTAGACTGTCTCTCCATACTACACAGACTGTATTATCTCTGTACAGTAGACTGTCTCTCCATACTACACAGACTGTATTATCTCTGTACAGTAGACTGTCTCTCCATACTACACAGACTGTATTATCTCTGTACAGTAGACTGTCTCTCCATACTACACAGACTGTATTATCTCTGTACAGTAGACTGTCTCTCCATACTACACAGACTGTATTATCTCTGTACAGTAGACTGTCTCTCCATACTACACAGACGGTATTATCTCTGTACAGTAGACTGTCTCTCCATACTACACAGACTGTATTATCTCTGTACAGTAGACTGTCTCTCCATACTACACAGACTGTATTATCTCTGTACAGTAGACTGTCTCTCCATACTACACAGACTGTATTATCTCTGTACAGTAGACTGTCTCTCCATACTACACAGACTGTATTATCTCTGTACAGTAGACTGTCTCTCCATACTACACAGACTGTATTATCTCTGTACAGTAGACTGTCTCTCCATACTACACAGACTGTATTATCTCTGTACAGTAGACTGTCTCTCCATACTACACAGACTGTATTATCTCTGTACAGTAGACTGTCTCTCCATACTACACAGACTGTATTATCTCTGTACAGTAGACTGTCTCTCCATACTACACAGACTGTATTATCTCTGTACAGTAGACTGTCTCTCCATACTACACAGACTGTATTATCTCTGTACAGTAGACTGTCTCTCCATACTACACAGACTGTATTATCTCTGTACAGTAGACTGTCTCTCCATACTACACAGACTGTATTATCTCTGTACAGTAGACTGTCTCTCCATACTACACAGACTGTATTATCTCTGTACAGTAGACTGTCTCTCCATACTACACAGACTGTATTATCTCTGTACAGTAGACTGTCTCTCCATACTACACAGACTGTATTATCTCTGTACAGTAGACTGTCTCTCCATACTACACAGACTGTATTATCTCTGTACAGTAGACTGTCTCTCCATACTACACAGACTGTATTATCTCTGTACAGTAGACTGTCTCTCCATACTACACAGACTGTATTATCTCTGTACAGTAGACTGTCTCTCCATACTACACAGACTGTATTATCTCTGTACAGTAGACTGTCTCTCCATACTACACAGACTGTATTATCTCTGTACAGTAGACTGTCTCTCCATACTACACAGACTGTATTATCTCTGTACAGTAGACTGTCTCTCCATACTACACAGACTGTATTATCTCTGTACAGTAGACTGTCTCTCCATACTACACAGACTGTATTATCTCTGTACAGTAGACTGTCTCTCCATACTACACAGACTGTATTATCTCTGTACAGTAGACTGTCTCTCCATACTACACAGACTGTATTATCTCTGTACAGTAGACTGTCTCTCCATACTACACAGACTGTATTATCTCTGTACAGTAGACTGTCTCTCCATACTACACAGACTGTATTATCTCTGTACAGTAGACTGTCTCTCCATACTACACAGACTGTATTATCTCTGTACAGTAGACTGTCTCTCCATACTACACAGACTGTATTATCTCTGTACAGTAGACTGTCTCTCCATACTACACAGACTGTATTATCTCTGTACAGTAGACTGTCTCTCCATACTACACAGACTGTATTATCTCTGTACAGTAGACTGTCTCTCCATACTACACAGACTGTATTATCTCTGTACAGTAGACTGTCTCTCCATACTACACAGACTGTATTATCTCTGTACAGTAGACTGTCTCTCCATACTACACAGACTGTATTATCTCTGTACAGTAGACTGTCTCTCCATACTACACAGACTGTATTATCTCTGTACAGTAGACTGTCTCTCCATACTACACAGACTGTATTATCTCTGTACAGTAGACTGTCTCTCCATACTACACAGACTGTATTATCTCTGTACAGTAGACTGTCTCTCCATACTACACAGACTGTATTATCTCTGTACAGTAGACTGTCTCTCCATACTACACAGACTGTATTATCTCTGTACAGTAGACTGTCTCTCCATACTACACAGACTGTATTATCTCTGTACAGTAGACTGTCTCTCCATACTACACAGACTGTATTATCTCTGTACAGTAGACTGTCTCTCCATACTACACAGACTGTATTATCTCTGTACAGTAGACTGTCTCTCCATACTACACAGACTGTATTATCTCTGTACAGTAGACTGTCTCTCCATACTACACAGACTGTATTATCTCTGTACAGTAGACTGTCTCTCCATACTACACAGACTGTATTATCTCTGTACAGTAGACTGTCTCTCCATACTACACAGACTGTATTATCTCTGTACAGTAGACTGTCTCTCCATACTACACGACTGACTGTATTATCTCTGTACAGTAGACTGTCTCTCCATACTACACAGACTGTATTATCTCTGTACAGTAGACTGTCTCTCCATACTACACAGACTGTATTATCTCTGTACAGTAGACTGTCTCTCCATACTACACAGACTTGTATTATCTCTGTACAGTAGACTGTCTCTCCATACTACACAGACTGTATTATCTCTGTACAGTAGACTGTCTCTCCATACTACACAGACTGTATTATCTCTGTACAGTAGACTGTCTCTCCATACTACACAGACTTGTATTATCTCTGTACAGTAGACTGTCTCTCCATACTACACAGACTGTATTATCTCTGTACAGTAGACTGTCTCTCCATACTACACAGACTGTATTATCTCTGTACAGTAGACTGTCTCTCCATACTACACAGACTGTATTATCTCTGTACAGTAGACTGTCTCTCCATACTACACAGACTGTATTATCTCTGTACAGTAGACTGTCTCTCCATACTACACAGACTGTATTATCTCTGTACAGTAGACTGTCTCTCCATACTACACAGACTTGTATTATCTCTGTACAGTAGACTGTCTCTCCATACTACACAGACTGTATTATCTCTGTACAGTAGACTGTCTCTCCATACTACACAGACTGTATTATCTCTGTACAGTAGACTGTCTCTCCATACTACACAGACTGTATTATCTCTGTACAGTAGACTGTCTCTCCATACTACACAGACTGTATTATCTCTGTACAGTAGACTGTCTCTCCATACTACACAGACTGTATTATCTCTGTACAGTAGACTGTCTCTCCATACTACACAGACTGTATTATCTCTGTACAGTAGACTGTCTCTCCATACTACACAGACTGTATTATCTCTGTACAGTAGACTGTCTCTCCATACTACACAGACTGTATTATCTCTGTACAGTAGACTGTCTCTCCATACTACACAGACTGTATTATCTCTGTACAGTAGACTGTCTCTCCATACTACACAGACTGTATTATCTCTGTACAGTAGACTGTCTCTCCATACTACACAGACTGTATTATCTCTGTACAGTAGACTGTCTCTCCATACTACACAGACTGTATTATCTCTGTACAGTAGACTGTCTCTCCATACTACACAGACTGTATTATCTCTGTACAGTAGACTGTCTCTCCATACTACACAGACTGTATTATCTCTGTACAGTAGACTGTCTCTCCATACTACACAGACTGTATTATCTCTGTACAGTAGACTGTCTCTCCATACTACACAGACTGTATTATCTCTGTACAGTAGACTGTCTCTCCATACTACACAGACTGTATTATCTCTGTACAGTAGACTGTCTCTCCATACTACACAGACTGTATTATCTCTGTACAGTAGACTGTCTCTCCATACTACACAGACTGTATTATCTCTGTACAGTAGACTGTCTCTCCATACTACACAGACTGTATTATCTCTGTACAGTAGACTGTCTCTCCATACTACACAGACTGTATTATCTCTGTACAGTAGACTGTCTCTCCATACTACACAGACTGTATTATCTCTGTACAGTAGACTGTCTCTCCATACTACACAGACTGTATTATCTCTGTACAGTAGACTGTCTCTCCATACTACACAGACTGTATTATCTCTGTACAGTAGACTGTCTCTCCATACTACACAGACTGTATTATCTCTGTACAGTAGACTGTCTCTCCATACTACACAGACTGTATTATCTCTGTACAGTAGACTGTCTCTCCATACTACACAGACTTGTATTATCTCTGTACAGTAGACTGTCTCTCCATACTACACAGACTGTATTATCTCTGTACAGTAGACTGTCTCTCCATACTACACAGACTGTATTATCTCTGTACAGTAGACTGTCTCTCCATACTACACAGACTGTATTATCTCTGTACAGTAGACTGTCTCTCCATACTACACAGACTGTATTATCTCTGTACAGTAGACTGTCTCTCCATACTACACAGACTGTATTATCTCTGTACAGTAGACTGTCTCTCCATACTACACAGACTGTATTATCTCTGTACAGTAGACTGTCTCTCCATACTACACAGACTGTATTATCTCTGTACAGTAGACTGTCTCTCCATACTACACAGACTGTATTATCTCTGTACAGTAGACTGTCTCTCCATACTACACAGACTGTATTATCTCTGTACAGTAGACTGTCTCTCCATACTACACAGACTGTATTATCTCTGTACAGTAGACTGTCTCTCCATACTACACAGACTGTATTATCTCTGTACAGTAGACTGTCTCTCCATACTACACAGACTGTATTATCTCTGTACAGTAGACTGTCTCTCCATACTACACAGACTGTATTATCTCTGTACAGTAGACTGTCTCTCCATACTACACAGACTGTATTATCTCTGTACAGTAGACTGTCTCTCCATACTACACAGACTGTATTATCTCTGTACAGTAGACTGTCTCTCCATACTACACAGACTGTATTATCTCTGTACAGTAGACTGTCTCTCCATACTACACAGACTGTATTATCTCTGTACAGTAGACTGTCTCTCCATACTACACAGACTGTATTATCTCTGTACAGTAGACTGTCTCTCCATACTACACAGACTGTATTATCTCTGTACAGTAGACTGTCTCTCCATACTACACAGACTGTATTATCTCTGTACAGTAGACTGTCTCTCCATACTACACAGACTGTATTATCTCTGTACAGTAGACTGTCTCTCCATACTACACAGACTGTATTATCTCTGTACAGTAGACTGTCTCTCCATACTACACAGACTGTATTATCTCTGTACAGTAGACTGTCTCTCCATACTACACAGACTTGTATTATCTCTGTACAGTAGACTGTCTCTCCATACTACACAGACTGTATTATCTCTGTACAGTAGACTGTCTCTCCATACTACACAGACTGTATTATCTCTGTACAGTAGACTGTCTCTCCATACTACACAGACTGTATTATCTCTGTACAGTAGACTGTCTCTCCATACTACACAGACTGTATTATCTCTGTACAGTAGACTGTCTCTCCATACTACACAGACTGTATTATCTCTGTACAGTAGACTGTCTCTCCATACTACACAGACTTGTATTATCTCTGTACAGTAGACTGTCTCTCCATACTACACAGACTGTATTATCTCTGTACAGTAGACTGTCTCTCCATACTACACAGACTGTATTATCTCTGTACAGTAGACTGTCTCTCCATACTACACAGACTGTATTATCTCTGTACAGTAGACTGTCTCTCCATACTACACAGACTTGTATTATCTCTGTACAGTAGACTGTCTCTCCATACTACACAGACTGTATTATCTCTGTACAGTAGACTGTCTCTCCATACTACACAGACTGTATTATCTCTGTACAGTAGACTGTCTCTCCATACTACACAGACTGTATTATCTCTGTACAGTAGACTGTCTCTCCATACTACACAGACTGTATTATCTCTGTACAGTAGACTGTCTCTCCATACTACACAGACTGTATTATCTCTGTACAGTAGACTGTCTCTCCATACTACACAGACTGTATTATCTCTGTACAGTAGACTGTCTCTCCATACTACACAGACTTGTATTATCTCTGTACAGTAGACTGTCTCTCCATACTACACAGACTGTATTATCTCTGTACAGTAGACTGTCTCTCCATACTACACAGACTGTATTATCTCTGTACAGTAGACTGTCTCTCCATACTACACAGACTGTATTATCTCTGTACAGTAGACTGTCTCTCCATACTACACAGACTGTATTATCTCTGTACAGTAGACTGTCTCTCCATACTACACAGACTGTATTATCTCTGTACAGTAGACTGTCTCTCCATACTACACAGACTGTATTATCTCTGTACAGTAGACTGTCTCTCCATACTACACAGACTGTATTATCTCTGTACAGTAGACTGTCTCTCCATACTACACAGACTGTATTATCTCTGTACAGTAGACTGTCTCTCCATACTACACAGACTGTATTATCTCTGTACAGTAGACTGTCTCTCCATACTACACAGACTGTATTATCTCTGTACAGTAGACTGTCTCTCCATACTACACAGACTGTATTATCTCTGTACAGTAGACTGTCTCTCCATACTACACAGACTTGTATTATCTCTGTACAGTAGACTGTCTCTCCATACTACACAGACTGTATTATCTCTGTACAGTAGACTGTCTCTCCATACTACACAGACTGTATTATCTCTGTACAGTAGACTGTCTCTCCATACTACACAGACTGTATTATCTCTGTACAGTAGACTGTCTCTCCATACTACACAGACTGTATTATCTCTGTACAGTAGACTGTCTCTCCATACTACACAGACTGTATTATCTCTGTACAGTAGACTGTCTCTCCATACTACACACACTGTATTATCTCCGTACAGTAGACTGTCTCTCCATACTACACAGACTGTATTATCTCTGTACAGTAGACTGTCTCTCCATACTACACAGACTGTATTATCTCTGTACAGTAGACTGTCTCTCCATACTACACAGACTGTATTATCTCTGTACAGTAGACTGTCTCTCCATACTACACAGACTGTATTATCTCTGTACAGTAGACTGTCTCTCCATACTACACAGACTGTATTATCTCTGTACAGTAGACTGTCTCTCCATACTACACAGACTGTATTATCTCTGTACAGTAGACTGTCTCTCCATACTACACAGACTGTATTATCTCTGTACAGTAGACTGTCTCTCCATACTACACAGACTGTATTATCTCTGTACAGTAGACTGTCTCTCCATACTACACAGACTGTATTATCTCTGTACAGTAGACTGTCTCTCCATACTACACAGACTTGTATTATCTCTGTACAGTAGACTGTCTCTCCATACTACACAGACTGTATTATCTCTGTACAGTAGACTGTCTCTCCATACTACACAGACTGTATTATCTCTGTACAGTAGACTGTCTCTCCATACTACACAGACTGTATTATCTCTGTACAGTAGACTGTCTCTCCATACTACACAGACTGTATTATCTCTGTACAGTAGACTGTCTCTCCATACTACACAGACTGTATTATCTCTGTACAGTAGACTGTCTCTCCATACTACACAGACTGTATTATCTCTGTACAGTAGACTGTCTCTCCATACTACACAGACTGTATTATCTCTGTACAGTAGACTGTCTCTCCATACTACACAGACTGTATTATCTCTGTACAGTAGACTGTCTCTCCATACTACACAGACTGTATTATCTCTGTACAGTAGACTGTCTCTCCATACTACACAGACTGTATTATCTCTGTACAGTAGACTGTCTCTCCATACTACACAGACTGTATTATCTCTGTACAGTAGACTGTCTCTCCATACTACACAGACTGTATTATCTCTGTACAGTAGACTGTCTCTCCATACTACACAGACTGTATTATCTCTGTACAGTAGACTGTCTCTCCATACTACACAGACTGTATTATCTCTGTACAGTAGACTGTCTCTCCATACTACACAGACTGTATTATCTCTGTACAGTAGACTGTCTCTCCATACTACACAGACTGTATTATCTCTGTACAGTAGACTGTCTCTCCATACTACACAGACTGTATTATCTCTGTACAGTAGACTGTCTCTCCATACTACACAGACTGTATTATCTCTGTACAGTAGACTGTCTCTCCATACTACACAGACTGTATTATCTCTGTACAGTAGACTGTCTCTCCATACTACACAGACTGTATTATCTCTGTACAGTAGACTGTCTCTCCATACTACACAGACTGTATTATCTCTGTACAGTAGACTGTCTCTCCATACTACACAGACTGTATTATCTCTGTACAGTAGACTGTCTCTCCATACTACACAGACTGTATTATCTCTGTACAGTAGACTGTCTCTCCATACTACACAGACTTGTATTATCTCTGTACAGTAGACTGTCTCTCCATACTACACAGACTGTATTATCTCTGTACAGTAGACTGTCTCTCCATACTACACAGACTGTATTATCTCTGTACAGTAGACTGTCTCTCCATACTACACAGACTGTATTATCTCTGTACAGTAGACTGTCTCTCCATACTACACAGACTGTATTATCTCTGTACAGTAGACTGTCTCTCCATACTACACAGACTGTATTATCTCTGTACAGTAGACTGTCTCTCCATACTACACAGACTGTATTATCTCTGTACAGTAGACTGTCTCTCCATACTACACAGACTGTATTATCTCTGTACAGTAGACTGTCTCTCCATACTACACAGACTTGTATTATCTCTGTACAGTAGACTGTCTCTCCATACTACACAGACTGTATTATCTCTGTACAGTAGACTGTCTCTCCATACTACACAGACTGTATTATCTCTGTACAGTAGACTGTCTCTCCATACTACACAGACTGTATTATCTCTGTACAGTAGACTGTCTCTCCATACTACACAGACTGTATTATCTCTGTACAGTAGACTGTCTCTCCATACTACACAGACTGTATTATCTCTGTACAGTAGACTGTCTCTCCATACTACACAGACTGTATTATCTCTGTACAGTAGACTGTCTCTCCATACTACACAGACTGTATTATCTCTGTACAGTAGACTGTCTCTCCATACTACACAGACTGTATTATCTCTGTACAGTAGACTGTCTCTCCATACTACACAGACTGTATTATCTCTGTACAGTAGACTGTCTCTCCATACTACACAGACTGTATTATCTCTGTACAGTAGACTGTCTCTCCATACTACACAGACTGTATTATCTCTGTACAGTAGACTGTCTCTCCATACTACACAGACTGTATTATCTCTGTACAGTAGACTGTCTCTCCATACTACACAGACTGTATTATCTCTGTACAGTAGACTGTCTCTCCATACTACACAGACTGTATTATCTCTGTACAGTAGACTGTCTCTCCATACTACACAGACTGTATTATCTCTGTACAGTAGACTGTCTCTCCATACTACACAGACTGTATTATCTCTGTACAGTAGACTGTCTCTCCATACTACACAGACTGTATTATCTCTGTACAGTAGACTGTCTCTCCATACTACACAGACTGTATTATCTCTGTACAGTAGACTGTCTCTCCATACTACACAGACTGTATTATCTCTGTACAGTAGACTGTCTCTCCATACTACACAGACTGTATTATCTCTGTACAGTAGACTGTCTCTCCATACTACACAGACTGTATTATCTCTGTACAGTAGACTGTCTCTCCATACTACACAGACTGTATTATCTCTGTACAGTAGACTGTCTCTCCATACTACACAGACTGTATTATCTCTGTACAGTAGACTGTCTCTCCATACTACACAGACTGTATTATCTCTGTACAGTAGACTGTCTCTCCATACTACACAGACTGTATTATCTCTGTACAGTAGACTGTCTCTCCATACTACACAGACTGTATTATCTCTGTACAGTAGACTGTCTCTCCATACTACACAGACTGTATTATCTCTGTACAGTAGACTGTCTCTCCATACTACACAGACTGTATTATCTCTGTACAGTAGACTGTCTCTCCATACTACACAGACTGTATTATCTCTGTACAGTAGACTGTCTCTCCATACTACACAGACTGTATTATCTCTGTACAGTAGACTGTCTCTCCATACTACACAGACTGTATTATCTCTGTACAGTAGACTGTCTCTCCATACTACACAGACTGTATTATCTCTGTACAGTAGACTGTCTCTCCATACTACACAGACTGTATTATCTCTGTACAGTAGACTGTCTCTCCATACTACACAGACTGTATTATCTCTGTACAGTAGACTGTCTCTCCATACTACACAGACTGTATTATCTCTGTACAGTAGACTGTCTCTCCATACTACACAGACTGTATTATCTCTGTACAGTAGACTGTCTCTCCATACTACACAGACTGTATTATCTCTGTACAGTAGACTGTCTCTCCATACTACACAGACTGTATTATCTCTGTACAGTAGACTGTCTCTCCATACTACACAGACTGTATTATCTCTGTACAGTAGACTGTCTCTCCATACTACACAGACTGTATTATCTCTGTACAGTAGACTGTCTCTCCATACTACACAGACTGTATTATCTCTGTACAGTAGACTGTCTCTCCATACTACACAGACTGTATTATCTCTGTACAGTAGACTGTCTCTCCATACTACACAGACTGTATTATCTCTGTACAGTAGACTGTCTCTCCATACTACACAGACTGTATTATCTCTGTACAGTAGACTGTCTCTCCATACTACACAGACTGTATTATCTCTGTACAGTAGACTGTCTCTCCATACTACACAGACTGTATTATCTCTGTACAGTAGACTGTCTCTCCATACTACACAGACTGTATTATCTCTGTACAGTAGACTGTCTCTCCATACTACACAGACTGTATTATCTCTGTACAGTAGACTGTCTCTCCATACTACACAGACTGTATTATCTCTGTACAGTAGACTGTCTCTCCATACTACACAGACTGTATTATCTCTGTACAGTAGACTGTCTCTCCATACTACACAGACTGTATTATCTCTGTACAGTAGACTGTCTCTCCATACTACACAGACTGTATTATCTCTGTACAGTAGACTGTCTCTCCATACTACACAGACTGTATTATCTCTGTACAGTAGACTGTCTCTCCATACTACACAGACTGTATTATCTCTGTACAGTAGACTGTCTCTCCATACTACACAGACTGTATTATCTCTGTACAGTAGACTGTCTCTCCATACTACACAGACTGTATTATCTCTGTACAGTAGACTGTCTCTCCATACTACACAGACTGTATTATCTCTGTACAGTAGACTGTCTCTCCATACTACACAGACTGTATTATCTCTGTACAGTAGACTGTCTCTCCATACTACACAGACTGTATTATCTCTGTACAGTAGACTGTCTCTCCATACTACACAGACTGTATTATCTCTGTACAGTAGACTGTCTCTCCATACTACACAGACTGTATTATCTCTGTACAGTAGACTGTCTCTCCATACTACACAGACTGTATTATCTCTGTACAGTAGACTGTCTCTCCATACTACACAGACTGTATTATCTCTGTACAGTAGACTGTCTCTCCATACTACACAGACTGTATTATCTCTGTACAGTAGACTGTCTCTCCATACTACACAGACTGTATTATCTCTGTACAGTAGACTGTCTCTCCATACTACACAGACTGTATTATCTCTGTACAGTAGACTGTCTCTCCATACTACACAGACTGTATTATCTCTGTACAGTAGACTGTCTCTCCATACTACACAGACTGTATTATCTCTGTACAGTAGACTGTCTCTCCATACTACACAGACTGTATTATCTCTGTACAGTAGACTGTCTCTCCATACTACACAGACTGTATTATCTCTGTACAGTAGACTGTCTCTCCATACTACACAGACTGTATTATCTCTGTACAGTAGACTGTCTCTCCATACTACACAGACTGTATTATCTCTGTACAGTAGACTGTCTCTCCATACTACACAGACTGTATTATCTCTGTACAGTAGACTGTCTCTCCATACTACACAGACTGTATTATCTCTGTACAGTAGACTGTCTCTCCATACTACACAGACTGTATTATCTCTGTACAGTAGACTGTCTCTCCATACTACACAGACTGTATTATCTCTGTACAGTAGACTGTCTCTCCATACTACACAGACTGTATTATCTCTGTACAGTAGACTGTCTCTCCATACTACACAGACTTGTATTATCTCTGTACAGTAGACTGTCTCTCCATACTACACAGACTGTATTATCTCTGTACAGTAGACTGTCTCTCCATACTACACAGACTGTATTATCTCTGTACAGTAGACTGTCTCTCCATACTACACAGACTGTATTATCTCTGTACAGTAGACTGTCTCTCCATACTACACAGACTGTATTATCTCTGTACAGTAGACTGTCTCTCCATACTACACAGACTGTATTATCTCTGTACAGTAGACTGTCTCTCCATACTACACAGACTGTATTATCTCTGTACAGTAGACTGTCTCTCCATACTACACAGACTGTATTATCTCTGTACAGTAGACTGTCTCTCCATACTACACAGACTGTATTATCTCTGTACAGTAGACTGTCTCTCCATACTACACAGACTGTATTATCTCTGTACAGTAGACTGTCTCTCCATACTACACAGACTGTATTATCTCTGTACAGTAGACTGTCTCTCCATACTACACAGACTGTATTATCTCTGTACAGTAGACTGTCTCTCCATACTACACAGACTGTATTATCTCTGTACAGTAGACTGTCTCTCCATACTACACAGACTGTATTATCTCTGTACAGTAGACTGTCTCTCCATACTACACAGACTGTATTATCTCTGTACAGTAGACTGTCTCTCCATACTACACAGACTGTATTATCTCTGTACAGTAGACTGTCTCTCCATACTACACAGACTGTATTATCTCTGTACAGTAGACTGTCTCTCCATACTACACAGACTGTATTATCTCTGTACAGTAGACTGTCTCTCCATACTACACAGACTGTATTATCTCTGTACAGTAGACTGTCTCTCCATACTACACAGACTGTATTATCTCTGTACAGTAGACTGTCTCTCCATACTACACAGACTGTATTATCTCTGTACAGTAGACTGTCTCTCCATACTACACAGACTGTATTATCTCTGTACAGTAGACTGTCTCTCCATACTACACAGACTGTATTATCTCTGTACAGTAGACTGTCTCTCCATACTACACAGACTGTATTATCTCTGTACAGTAGACTGTCTCTCCATACTACACAGACTGTATTATCTCTGTACAGTAGACTGTCTCTCCATACTACACAGACTGTATTATCTCTGTACAGTAGACTGTCTCTCCATACTACACAGACTGTATTATCTCTGTACAGTAGACTGTCTCTCCATACTACACAGACTGTATTATCTCTGTACAGTAGACTGTCTCTCCATACTACACAGACTGTATTATCTCTGTACAGTAGACTGTCTCTCCATACTACACAGACTGTATTATCTCTGTACAGTAGACTGTCTCTCCATACTACACAGACTGTATTATCTCTGTACAGTAGACTGTCTCTCCATACTACACAGACTGTATTATCTCTGTACAGTAGACTGTCTCTCCATACTACACAGACTGTATTATCTCTGTACAGTAGACTGTCTCTCCATACTACACAGACTGTATTATCTCTGTACAGTAGACTGTCTCTCCATACTACACAGACTGTATTATCTCTGTACAGTAGACTGTCTCTCCATACTACACAGACTGTATTATCTCTGTACAGTAGACTGTCTCTCCATACTACACAGACTGTATTATCTCTGTACAGTAGACTGTCTCTCCATACTACACAGACTGTATTATCTCTGTACAGTAGACTGTCTCTCCATACTACACAGACTTGTATTATCTCTGTACAGTAGACTGTCTCTCCATACTACACAGACTGTATTATCTCTGTACAGTAGACTGTCTCTCCATACTACACAGACTGTATTATCTCTGTACAGTAGACTGTCTCTCCATACTACACAGACTTGTATTATCTCTGTACAGTAGACTGTCTCTCCATACTACACAGACTGTATTATCTCTGTACAGTAGACTGTCTCTCCATACTACACAGACTGTATTATCTCTGTACAGTAGACTGTCTCTCCATACTACACAGACTGTATTATCTCTGTACAGTAGACTGTCTCTCCATACTACACAGACTGTATTATCTCTGTACAGTAGACTGTCTCTCCATACTACACAGACTGTATTATCTCTGTACAGTAGACTGTCTCTCCATACTACACAGACTGTATTATCTCTGTACAGTAGACTGTCTCTCCATACTACACAGACTGTATTATCTCTGTACAGTAGACTGTCTCTCCATACTACACAGACTGTATTATCTCTGTACAGTAGACTGTCTCTCCATACTACACAGACTTGTATTATCTCTGTACAGTAGACTGTCTCTCCATACTACACAGACTGTATTATCTCTGTACAGTAGACTGTCTCTCCATACTACACAGACTGTATTATCTCTGTACAGTAGACTGTCTCTCCATACTACACAGACTGTATTATCTCTGTACAGTAGACTGTCTCTCCATACTACACAGACTGTATTATCTCTGTACAGTAGACTGTCTCTCCATACTACACAGACTGTATTATCTCTGTACAGTAGACTGTCTCTCCATACTACACAGACTGTATTATCTCTGTACAGTAGACTGTCTCTCCATACTACACAGACTGTATTATCTCTGTACAGTAGACTGTCTCTCCATACTACACAGACTTGTATTATCTCTGTACAGTAGACTGTCTCTCCATACTACACAGACTGTATTATCTCTGTACAGTAGACTGTCTCTCCATACTACACAGACTGTATTATCTCTGTACAGTAGACTGTCTCTCCATACTACACAGACTGTATTATCTCTGTACAGTAGACTGTCTCTCCATACTACACAGACTGTATTATCTCTGTACAGTAGACTGTCTCTCCATACTACACAGACTGTATTATCTCTGTACAGTAGACTGTCTCTCCATACTACACAGACTGTATTATCTCTGTACAGTAGACTGTCTCTCCATACTACACAGACTGTATTATCTCTGTACAGTAGACTGTCTCTCCATACTACACAGACTGTATTATCTCTGTACAGTAGACTGTCTCTCCATACTACACAGACTGTATTATCTCTGTACAGTAGACTGTCTCTCCATACTACACAGACTGTATTATCTCTGTACAGTAGACTGTCTCTCCATACTACACAGACTGTATTATCTCTGTACAGTAGACTGTCTCTCCATACTACACAGACTGTATTATCTCTGTACAGTAGACTGTCTCTCCATACTACACAGACTGTATTATCTCTGTACAGTAGACTGTCTCTCCATACTACACAGACTGTATTATCTCTGTACAGTAGACTGTCTCTCCATACTACACAGACTGTATTATCTCTGTACAGTAGACTGTCTCTCCATACTACACAGACTGTATTATCTCTGTACAGTAGACTGTCTCTCCATACTACACAGACTGTATTATCTCTGTACAGTAGACTGTCTCTCCATACTACACAGACTGTATTATCTCTGTACAGTAGACTGTCTCTCCATACTACACAGACTGTATTATCTCTGTACAGTAGACTGTCTCTCCATACTACACAGACTGTATTATCTCTGTACAGTAGACTGTCTCTCCATACTACACAGACTGTATTATCTCTGTACAGTAGACTGTCTCTCCATACTACACAGACTGTATTATCTCTGTACAGTAGACTGTCTCTCCATACTACACAGACTGTATTATCTCTGTACAGTAGACTGTCTCTCCATACTACACAGACTGTATTATCTCTGTACAGTAGACTGTCTCTCCATACTACACAGACTGTATTATCTCTGTACAGTAGACTGTCTCTCCATACTACACAGACTGTATTATCTCTGTACAGTAGACTGTCTCTCCATACTACACAGACTGTATTATCTCTGTACAGTAGACTGTCTCTCCATACTACACAGACTGTATTATCTCTGTACAGTAGACTGTCTCTCCATACTACACAGACTGTATTATCTCTGTACAGTAGACTGTCTCTCCATACTACACAGACTGTATTATCTCTGTACAGTAGACTGTCTCTCCATACTACACAGACTGTATTATCTCTGTACAGTAGACTGTCTCTCCATACTACACAGACTGTATTATCTCTGTACAGTAGACTGTCTCTCCATACTACACAGACTGTATTATCTCTGTACAGTAGACTGTCTCTCCATACTACACAGACTGTATTATCTCTGTACAGTAGACTGTCTCTCCATACTACACAGACTGTATTATCTCTGTACAGTAGACTGTCTCTCCATACTACACAGACTGTATTATCTCTGTACAGTAGACTGTCTCTCCATACTACACAGACTGTATTATCTCTGTACAGTAGACTGTCTCTCCATACTACACAGACTGTATTATCTCTGTACAGTAGACTGTCTCTCCATACTACACAGACTGTATTATCTCTGTACAGTAGACTGTCTCTCCATACTACACAGACTGTATTATCTCTGTACAGTAGACTGTCTCTCCATACTACACAGACTGTATTATCTCTGTACAGTAGACTGTCTCTCCATACTACACAGACTGTATTATCTCTGTACAGTAGACTGTCTCTCCATACTACACAGACTGTATTATCTCTGTACAGTAGACTGTCTCTCCATACTACACAGACTTGTATTATCTCTGTACAGTAGACTGTCTCTCCATACTACACAGACTGTATTATCTCTGTACAGTAGACTGTCTCTCCATACTACACAGACTGTATTATCTCTGTACAGTAGACTGTCTCTCCATACTACACAGACTGTATTATCTCTGTACAGTAGACTGTCTCTCCATACTACACAGACTGTATTATCTCTGTACAGTAGACTGTCTCTCCATACTACACAGACTGTATTATCTCTGTACAGTAGACTGTCTCTCCATACTACACAGACTGTATTATCTCTGTACAGTAGACTGTCTCTCCATACTACACAGACTGTATTATCTCTGTACAGTAGACTGTCTCTCCATACTACACAGACTGTATTATCTCTGTACAGTAGACTGTCTCTCCATACTACACAGACTGTATTATCTCTGTACAGTAGACTGTCTCTCCATACTACACAGACTTGTATTATCTCTGTACAGTAGACTGTCTCTCCATACTACACAGACTGTATTATCTCTGTACAGTAGACTGTCTCTCCATACTACACAGACTGTATTATCTCTGTACAGTAGACTGTCTCTCCATACTACACAGACTGTATTATCTCTGTACAGTAGACTGTCTCTCCATACTACACAGACTGTATTATCTCTGTACAGTAGACTGTCTCTCCATACTACACAGACTGTATTATCTCTGTACAGTAGACTGTCTCTCCATACTACACAGACTGTATTATCTCTGTACAGTAGACTGTCTCTCCATACTACACAGACTGTATTATCTCTGTACAGTAGACTGTCTCTCCATACTACACAGACTGTATTATCTCTGTACAGTAGACTGTCTCTCCATACTACACAGACTTGTATTATCTCTGTACAGTAGACTGTCTCTCCATACTACACAGACTGTATTATCTCTGTACAGTAGACTGTCTCTCCATACTACACAGACTGTATTATCTCTGTACAGTAGACTGTCTCTCCATACTACACAGACTGTATTATCTCTGTACAGTAGACTGTCTCTCCATACTACACAGACTTGTATTATCTCTGTACAGTAGACTGTCTCTCCATACTACACAGACTGTATTATCTCTGTACAGTAGACTGTCTCTCCATACTACACAGACTGTATTATCTCTGTACAGTAGACTGTCTCTCCATACTACACAGACTGTATTATCTCTGTACAGTAGACTGTCTCTCCATACTACACAGACTGTATTATCTCTGTACAGTAGACTGTCTCTCCATACTACACAGACTGTATTATCTCTGTACAGTAGACTGTCTCTCCATACTACACAGACTGTATTATCTCTGTACAGTAGACTGTCTCTCCATACTACACAGACTGTATTATCTCTGTACAGTAGACTGTCTCTCCATACTACACAGACTGTATTATCTCTGTACAGTAGACTGTCTCTCCATACTACACAGACTGTATTATCTCTGTACAGTAGACTGTCTCTCCATACTACACAGACTGTATTATCTCTGTACAGTAGACTGTCTCTCCATACTACACAGACTGTATTATCTCTGTACAGTAGACTGTCTCTCCATACTACACAGACTGTATTATCTCTGTACAGTAGACTGTCTCTCCATACTACACAGACTTGTATTATCTCTGTACAGTAGACTGTCTCTCCATACTACACAGACTGTATTATCTCTGTACAGTAGACTGTCTCTCCATACTACACAGACTGTATTATCTCTGTACAGTAGACTGTCTCTCCATACTACACAGACTGTATTATCTCTGTACAGTAGACTGTCTCTCCATACTACACAGACTGTATTATCTCTGTACAGTAGACTGTCTCTCCATACTACACAGACTGTATTATCTCTGTACAGTAGACTGTCTCTCCATACTACACAGACTGTATTATCTCTGTACAGTAGACTGTCTCTCCATACTACACAGACTGTATTATCTCTGTACAGTAGACTGTCTCTCCATACTACACAGACTGTATTATCTCTGTACAGTAGACTGTCTCTCCATACTACACAGACTGTATTATCTCTGTACAGTAGACTGTCTCTCCATACTACACAGACTGTATTATCTCTGTACAGTAGACTGTCTCTCCATACTACACAGACTGTATTATCTCTGTACAGTAGACTGTCTCTCCATACTACACAGACTGTATTATCTCTGTACAGTAGACTGTCTCTCCATACTACACAGACTGTATTATCTCTGTACAGTAGACTGTCTCTCCATACTACACAGACTGTATTATCTCTGTACAGTAGACTGTCTCTCCATACTACACAGACTGTATTATCTCTGTACAGTAGACTGTCTCTCCATACTACACAGACTGTATTATCTCTGTACAGTAGACTGTCTCTCCATACTACACAGACTGTATTATCTCTGTACAGTAGACTGTCTCTCCATACTACACAGACTGTATTATCTCTGTACAGTAGACTGTCTCTCCATACTACACAGACTGTATTATCTCTGTACAGTAGACTGTCTCTCCATACTACACAGACTGTATTATCTCTGTACAGTAGACTGTCTCTCCATACTACACAGACTGTATTATCTCTGTACAGTAGACTGTCTCTCCATACTACACAGACTGTATTATCTCTGTACAGTAGACTGTCTCTCCATACTACACAGACTGTATTATCTCTGTACAGTAGACTGTCTCTCCATACTACACAGACTGTATTATCTCTGTACAGTAGACTGTCTCTCCATACTACACAGACTGTATTATCTCTGTACAGTAGACTGTCTCTCCATACTACACAGACTGTATTATCTCTGTACAGTAGACTGTCTCTCCATACTACACAGACTGTATTATCTCTGTACAGTAGACTGTCTCTCCATACTACACAGACTGTATTATCTCTGTACAGTAGACTGTCTCTCCATACTACACAGACTGTATTATCTCTGTACAGTAGACTGTCTCTCCATACTACACAGACTGTATTATCTCTGTACAGTAGACTGTCTCTCCATACTACACAGACTGTATTATCTCTGTACAGTAGACTGTCTCTCCATACTACACAGACTGTATTATCTCTGTACAGTAGACTGTCTCTCCATACTACACAGACTGTATTATCTCTGTACAGTAGACTGTCTCTCCATACTACACAGACTGTATTATCTCTGTACAGTAGACTGTCTCTCCATACTACACAGACTGTATTATCTCTGTACAGTAGACTGTCTCTCCATACTACACAGACTGTATTATCTCTGTACAGTAGACTGTCTCTCCATACTACACAGACTGTATTATCTCTGTACAGTAGACTGTCTCTCCATACTACACAGACTGTATTATCTCTGTACAGTAGACTGTCTCTCCATACTACACAGACTGTATTATCTCTGTACAGTAGACTGTCTCTCCATACTACACAGACTGTATTATCTCTGTACAGTAGACTGTCTCTCCATACTACACAGACTGTATTATCTCTGTACAGTAGACTGTCTCTCCATACTACACAGACTGTATTATCTCTGTACAGTAGACTGTCTCTCCATACTACACAGACTGTATTATCTCTGTACAGTAGACTGTCTCTCCATACTACACAGACTGTATTATCTCTGTACAGTAGACTGTCTCTCCATACTACACAGACTGTATTATCTCTGTACAGTAGACTGTCTCTCCATACTACACAGACTGTATTATCTCTGTACAGTAGACTGTCTCTCCATACTACACAGACTGTATTATCTCTGTACAGTAGACTGTCTCTCCATACTACACAGACTGTATTATCTCTGTACAGTAGACTGTCTCTCCATACTACACAGACTGTATTATCTCTGTACAGTAGACTGTCTCTCCATACTACACAGACTTGTATTATCTCTGTACAGTAGACTGTCTCTCCATACTACACAGACTGTATTATCTCTGTACAGTAGACTGTCTCTCCATACTACACAGACTGTATTATCTCTGTACAGTAGACTGTCTCTCCATACTACACAGACTGTATTATCTCTGTACAGTAGACTGTCTCTCCATACTACACAGACTGTATTATCTCTGTACAGTAGACTGTCTCTCCATACTACACAGACTTGTATTATCTCTGTACAGTAGACTGTCTCTCCATACTACACAGACTGTATTATCTCTGTACAGTAGACTGTCTCTCCATACTACACAGACTTGTATTATCTCTGTACAGTAGACTGTCTCTCCATACTACACAGACTGTATTATCTCTGTACAGTAGACTGTCTCTCCATACTACACAGACTGTATTATCTCTGTACAGTAGACTGTCTCTCCATACTACACAGACTGTATTATCTCTGTACAGTAGACTGTCTCTCCATACTACACAGACTGTATTATCTCTGTACAGTAGACTGTCTCTCCATACTACACAGACTGTATTATCTCTGTACAGTAGACTGTCTCTCCATACTACACAGACTGTATTATCTCTGTACAGTAGACTGTCTCTCCATACTACACAGACTGTATTATCTCTGTACAGTAGACTGTCTCTCCATACTACACAGACTGTATTATCTCTGTACAGTAGACTGTCTCTCCATACTACACAGACTTGTATTATCTCTGTACAGTAGACTGTCTCTCCATACTACACAGACTGTATTATCTCTGTACAGTAGACTGTCTCTCCATACTACACAGACTGTATTATCTCTGTACAGTAGACTGTCTCTCCATACTACACAGACTGTATTATCTCTGTACAGTAGACTGTCTCTCCATACTACACAGACTGTATTATCTCTGTACAGTAGACTGTCTCTCCATACTACACAGACTGTATTATCTCTGTACAGTAGACTGTCTCTCCATACTACACAGACTGTATTATCTCTGTACAGTAGACTGTCTCTCCATACTACACAGACTGTATTATCTCTGTACAGTAGACTGTCTCTCCATACTACACAGACTGTATTATCTCTGTACAGTAGACTGTCTCTCCATACTACACAGACTGTATTATCTCTGTACAGTAGACTGTCTCTCCATACTACACAGACTGTATTATCTCTGTACAGTAGACTGTCTCTCCATACTACACAGACTTGTATTATCTCTGTACAGTAGACTGTCTCTCCATACTACACAGACTGTATTATCTCTGTACAGTAGACTGTCTCTCCATACTACACAGACTGTATTATCTCTGTACAGTAGACTGTCTCTCCATACTACACAGACTGTATTATCTCTGTACAGTAGACTGTCTCTCCATACTACACAGACTGTATTATCTCTGTACAGTAGACTGTCTCTCCATACTACACAGACTGTATTATCTCTGTACAGTAGACTGTCTCTCCATACTACACAGACTGTATTATCTCTGTACAGTAGACTGTCTCTCCATACTACACAGACTGTATTATCTCTGTACAGTAGACTGTCTCTCCATACTACACAGACTGTATTATCTCTGTACAGTAGACTGTCTCTCCATACTACACAGACTGTATTATCTCTGTACAGTAGACTGTCTCTCCATACTACACAGACTGTATTATCTCTGTACAGTAGACTGTCTCTCCATACTACACAGACTGTATTATCTCTGTACAGTAGACTGTCTCTCCATACTACACAGACTGTATTATCTCTGTACAGTAGACTGTCTCTCCATACTACACAGACTGTATTATCTCTGTACAGTAGACTGTCTCTCCATACTACACAGACTGTATTATCTCTGTACAGTAGACTGTCTCTCCATACTACACAGACTGTATTATCTCTGTACAGTAGACTGTCTCTCCATACTACACAGACTGTATTATCTCTGTACAGTAGACTGTCTCTCCATACTACACAGACTGTATTATCTCTGTACAGTAGACTGTCTCTCCATACTACACAGACTGTATTATCTCTGTACAGTAGACTGTCTCTCCATACTACACAGACTGTATTATCTCTGTACAGTAGACTGTCTCTCCATACTACACAGACTGTATTATCTCTGTACAGTAGACTGTCTCTCCATACTACACAGACTGTATTATCTCTGTACAGTAGACTGTCTCTCCATACTACACAGACTGTATTATCTCTGTACAGTAGACTGTCTCTCCATACTACACAGACTGTATTATCTCTGTACAGTAGACTGTCTCTCCATACTACACAGACTGTATTATCTCTGTACAGTAGACTGTCTCTCCATACTACACAGACTGTATTATCTCTGTACAGTAGACTGTCTCTCCATACTACACAGACTGTATTATCTCTGTACAGTAGACTGTCTCTCCATACTACACAGACTGTATTATCTCTGTACAGTAGACTGTCTCTCCATACTACACAGACTTGTATTATCTCTGTACAGTAGACTGTCTCTCCATACTACACAGACTGTATTATCTCTGTACAGTAGACTGTCTCTCCATACTACACAGACTTGTATTATCTCTGTACAGTAGACTGTCTCTCCATACTACACAGACTGTATTATCTCTGTACAGTAGACTGTCTCTCCATACTACACAGACTGTATTATCTCTGTACAGTAGACTGTCTCTCCATACTACACAGACTTGTATTATCTCTGTACAGTAGACTGTCTCTCCATACTACACAGACTGTATTATCTCTGTACAGTAGACTGTCTCTCCATACTACACAGACTTGTATTATCTCTGTACAGTAGACTGTCTCTCCATACTACACAGACTGTATTATCTCTGTACAGTAGACTGTCTCTCCATACTACACAGACTGTATTATCTCTGTACAGTAGACTGTCTCTCCATACTACACAGACTGTATTATCTCTGTACAGTAGACTGTCTCTCCATACTACACAGACTGTATTATCTCTGTACAGTAGACTGTCTCTCCATACTACACAGACTGTATTATCTCTGTACAGTAGACTGTCTCTCCATACTACACAGACTGTATTATCTCTGTACAGTAGACTGTCTCTCCATACTACACAGACTGTATTATCTCTGTACAGTAGACTGTCTCTCCATACTACACAGACTGTATTATCTCTGTACAGTAGACTGTCTCTCCATACTACACAGACTTGTATTATCTCTGTACAGTAGACTGTCTCTCCATACTACACAGACTGTATTATCTCTGTACAGTAGACTGTCTCTCCATACTACACAGACTGTATTATCTCTGTACAGTAGACTGTCTCTCCATACTACACAGACTGTATTATCTCTGTACAGTAGACTGTCTCTCCATACTACACAGACTGTATTATCTCTGTACAGTAGACTGTCTCTCCATACTACACAGACTGTATTATCTCTGTACAGTAGACTGTCTCTCCATACTACACAGACTGTATTATCTCTGTACAGTAGACTGTCTCTCCATACTACACAGACTGTATTATCTCTGTACAGTAGACTGTCTCTCCATACTACACAGACTGTATTATCTCTGTACAGTAGACTGTCTCTCCATACTACACAGACTGTATTATCTCTGTACAGTAGACTGTCTCTCCATACTACACAGACTGTATTATCTCTGTACAGTAGACTGTCTCTCCATACTACACAGACTGTATTATCTCTGTACAGTAGACTGTCTCTCCATACTACACAGACTGTATTATCTCTGTACAGTAGACTGTCTCTCCATACTACACAGACTGTATTATCTCTGTACAGTAGACTGTCTCTCCATACTACACAGACTGTATTATCTCTGTACAGTAGACTGTCTCTCCATACTACACAGACTGTATTATCTCTGTACAGTAGACTGTCTCTCCATACTACACAGACTGTATTATCTCTGTACAGTAGACTGTCTCTCCATACTACACAGACTGTATTATCTCTGTACAGTAGACTGTCTCTCCATACTACACAGACTGTATTATCTCTGTACAGTAGACTGTCTCTCCATACTACACAGACTGTATTATCTCTGTACAGTAGACTGTCTCTCCATACTACACAGACTGTATTATCTCTGTACAGTAGACTGTCTCTCCATACTACACAGACTGTATTATCTCTGTACAGTAGACTGTCTCTCCATACTACACAGACTGTATTATCTCTGTACAGTAGACTGTCTCTCCATACTACACAGACTGTATTATCTCTGTACAGTAGACTGTCTCTCCATACTACAGTCATGGCCAAAAGTTTTGAGAATGATACAAATATTAATTTTTACAAAGTCTACTGCTTCATTTTTTTTATTGGGAATTTGCATAAACTCCAGAATTTTATAAAGAGTGGTCAGCTTAACAGCAATTACTTGCAAAGTCAATATTTGCCTAGAAAATGAACTTTATCCCCCAAAACACATTTCAACATCATTGCAGCCCTGCCTTAAAAGGACCACCTAACATCGTTTCAGTGATTGCTCCATTAACACAGGTGTGGGTGTTGATGAGGACAGGGCTGGAGATCAATCTGTCATGATTAAGTAAGAATGACACCACTGGACACTTTAAAAGGAGGCTGGTGCTTGCCATCATTGTTTCTCTTCTGTTAACCATGGTTATCTCTAAAGAAACACGTGCAGTCATCATTGCACTGCACAAAAATGGCCTAACTGGGAAGAGTATTGCAGCTAGAAAGATTGCACCTCAGTCATCAATCTATCGCATCATCAAGAACTTCAAGGAGAGAGGTTCCATTGGTGCCAAAAAGGCTCCAGGGCGCCCCAGGAAGGGCAGGGGGGGGGGGGGCCGTTTTTTAAAAGTGTTTCAGCTGCGGGATGGGGCTACCAGCAGTGCAGAGCTTGCTGAGGAATGGCAGCAGGCAGGTGTGAGTGCATCTGCACGCACTGTGAGGCGGAGACTCTTGGAGCAAGGCCTGGTCTCAAGGAGGGCAGCAAAGAAGCCACTTCTCTCCAGAAAAAACATCAGGGACAGACTGATATTCTGCAAAAGGTACAGGGAGTGGACTGCTGAGGACTGGGGGAAAGTCATTTTCTCTGATGAATCCCCTTTTCGATTGTTTGGAACATCTGGAAAACAGCTTATTCGGAGAAGAAGAGGTGAGCGCTACCACCAGTCTTGTCTCATGCCAACTGTAAAGCATCCTGAAACCATTCATGTGTGGGGTTGCTTCTCAGCCAAGGGAATCGGCTCTCTCACAGTCTTGCCATGAATAAAGAATGGTACCAGAATGTCCTCCAAGAGCAACTTCTCCCAACCGTCCAAGAGCAGTTTGGCGCTCAACAATGAATTTTCCAGCATGATGGAGCACCTTGCCATAAAGCAAAGGTGATAACTAAATGGCTCAGGGAACAAAACATAGAGATTTTGGGTCCATGGCCTGGAAACTCCCCAGATCTTAATCCCATTGAGAACTTGTGGTCAATCATCAAGAGACGGGTGGACAAACAAAAACCAACACATTCAGACAAAATGAAAGCATTGATTCTGCAAGAATGGACTGCTATCAGTCAGGATTTGGTCCAGAAGTTGATTGAGAGCATGCCAGGGAGAATTGCAGAGGTCCTGAAGAAGAAGGGTCAACACTGCAAATATTGACTTGCTGCATTAACTCATTCTAGCTGTCAATATAAGCTTCTGTTACTCAGAAATATTAATATAATTTTTTTTTTTTTTTTAATAAAAAAATCAAAAAAAAAAAAAAAAAAACCCGGGGGCCGCAGATCATGTGAAAATACAATATTTTTGTCATTCTCAAAACTTGTTGGCCATGACTGTACACAGACTGTATTATCTCTGTACAGTAGACTGTCTCTCCATACTACACAGACTGTATTATCTCTGTACAGTAGACTGTCTCTCTATACTACACAGACTGTATTATCTCTGTACAGTAGACTGTCTCTCACTTACCCTTAGACAATTGGTCCATCCCGAATCTCTATAACAGTCAGCACTAAGTAGAAGCCCAATGGCCAAGTGTGGACAGTGCAATGTATTACCAGCTTGGGGCTGATATTATACCCCGGGGGTGACTGCAGGGCGAGGGGCTGACATTATACATATATTATGAAGCCATGCCGATTATATGAATAGTCACACCTCCAATATAAAGTAACACCCCACTGAGGTCTCACTCACATCTGCCTGCCATGTACTGATCGCCACCTTGTGGTTGTCACTGTGATATAACTGCACAATTACTGCCAGGAACGGATCAGTAATTACATTTTACTTCTGAAACATTAACAGCTACAAAGTTCTTTATAGCGAACGTCATCATGTGACACGCCGGAATTTACAGAATCAGCAGCCACATTTATGCTGCGCAGTCTGCCGGTAATAATTCTCAGCCACCATTAATATCGGACATCGACATCCCAAGGAACGAGAGCGGAAAATCTCATCTCTGAGGAAGTATCACAATAAAATAAACTGCTCCAGAAGATCCAGTGACCTGCACCGTCCATGTAAGAAGAGTCCTGCACAAGATCCAGTGACCTGCACCGTCCATGTAAGAAGAGTCCTGCACAAGATCCAGTGACCTGCACGGTCCATGTAAGGAGAGTCCTGCACAAGATCCAGTGACCTGCACCGTCCATGTAAGGAGAGTCCTGCACAAGATCCAGTGACCTGCACCATTCATGTAAGGAGAGTCCTGCACAAGATCCAGTGACCTGCACGGTCCATGTAAGGAGAGTTCTGCACAAGATCCAGTGACCTGCACCGTCCATGTAAGGAGAGTCCTGCACAAGATCCAGTGACCTGCACCATTCATGTAAGGAGAGTCCTGCACAAGATCCAGTGAACTGCACGGTCCATGTAAGGAGAGTTCTGCACAAGATCCAGTGACCTGCACCGTCCATGTAAGGAGAGTCCTGCACAAGATCCAGTGACCTGCACCGTCCATGTAAGGAGAGTCCTGCACAAGATCCAGTGACCTGCACCGTCCATGTAAGGAGAGTTCTGCACAAGATCCAGTGACCTGCACCGTCCATGTAAGGAGAGTCCTGCACAAGATCCAGTGACCTGCACCATTCATGTAAGGAGAGTCCTGCACAAGATCCAGTGACCTGCACCGTCCATGTAAGGAGAGTCCTGCACAAGATCCAGTGACCTGCACCATTCATGTAAGGAGAGTCCTGCACAAGATCCAGTGACCTGCACCGTCCATGTAAGGAGAGTCCTGCACAAGATCCAGTGACCTGCACCGTCCATGTAAGGAGAGTCCTGCACAAGATCCAGTGACCTGCACGGTCCATGTAAGGAGAGTCCTGCACAAGATCCAGTGACCTGCACCGTCCATGTAAGGAGAGTCCTGCACAAGATCCAGTGACCTGCACCGTCCATGTAAGGAGAGTCCTGCACAAGATCCAGTGACCTGCACCATTCATGTAAGGAGAGTCCTGCACAAGATCCAGTGACCTGCACCGTCCATGTAAGGAGAGTCCTGCACAAGATCCAGTGACCTGCACCGTCCATGTAAGGAGAGTCCTGCACAAGATCCAGTGACCTGCACGGTCCATGTAAGGAGAGTCCTGCACAAGATCCAATGACCTGCACCATCCATGTAAGGAGAGTCCTGCACAAGATCCAGTGACCTGCACCATTCATGTAAGGAGAGTCCTGCACAAGATCCAATGACCTGCACCATCCATGTAAGGAGAGTCCTGCACAAGATCCAGTGACCTGCACGGTCCATGTAAGGAGAGTCCTGCACAAGATCCAGTGACCTGCACCATTCATGTAAGGAGAGTCCTGCACAAGATCCAATGACCTGCACCATTCATGTAAGGAGAGTCCTGCACAAGATCCAGTGACCTGCACCGTCCATGTAAGGAGAGTCCTGCACAAGATCCAGTGACCTGCACCGTCCATGTAAGGAGAGTCCTGCACAAGATCCAGTGACCTGCACCGTCCATGTAAGGAGAGTCCTGCACAAGATCCAGTGACCTGCACCGTCCATGTAAGGAGAGTCCTGCACAAGATCCAGTGACCTGCACGGTCCATGTAAGGAGAGTCCTGCACAAGATCCAATGACCTGCACCATCCATGTAAGGAGAGTCCTGCACAAGATCCAGTGACCTGCACCATTCATGTAAGGAGAGTCCTGCACAAGATCCAATGACCTGCACCATCCATGTAAGGAGAGTCCTGCACAAGATCCAGTGACCTGCACGGTCCATGTAAGGAGAGTCCTGCACAAGATCCAGTGACCTGCACGGTCCATGTAAGGAGAGTCCTGCACAAGATCCAGTGACCTGCACCATCCATGTAAGGAGAGTCCTGCACAAGATCCAGTGACCTGCACCGTCCATGTAAGGAGAGTCCTGCACAAGATCCAGTGACCTGCACCATCCATGTAAGGAGAGTCCTGCACAAGATCCAGTGACCTGCACCATCCATGTAAGGAGAGTCCTGCACAAGATCCAGTGACCTGCACCATCCATGTAAGGAGAGTCCTGGAGAAGATCCAGTGATCTGCATTGTTTTCTTTAGTGTAGATCCTTAGCAGAGGGCGGAGGTCCTGGATTGGGGATTTAGAATTAGAAGGTAGAGCATTTGAGGAGGTCAGACTGGATCAGACATGGAGGATGACCCATGTCCTTCTAGTATCATGGTGGTGGATGATGGACACTACCAGGACAAAACTTCTGGGTAGAAGAGCTGTTAAGAGAGGGGTCAGGGGCCGACCTCCTAGAGGAAGTTACCTGTAACAAGTAACCTGCACCGACACACTGTAATGACCTAGGAGACGGATTTGTGCTACTGACACTGTTTTCCATCCGAATGATATGGACATGATCCTTGTGACACTGGAGGATCGGCCAAGTCTCATCATAAATCAGGAGCATCCTCCACCGATACTGGACCACTGGCAGGACAGCACTTGACTTGACATCATGTGATCGGGGGGGGCCCCCAGATACAATTTTCTAAAGTTTTCTGCCACACCCCCTTATTTTTGGAACTGCCCACCCAATTCACCATTATTGATGAAACGTTACATTTCCTCCATCACTGGCCCCCCAACACCGTACATTGCCCCCTTTTATGGCCCCTACATCTGAAGGCTTCCTGTTGGATTATTCCAGCACCAGTTGTCCCTGTTTTATTTACTCATCTACGCTTCTGTTCAGGCCCGCCTCTGCCTCCAGGGGGCACCGCGCTGGACGCTAAACAATGTCAGGATGTGACAATTTAAAAAGGCCATAACGTAACCCACTGCCGCAAGACCCCCTGATCTCCGGGGCAACACACCGTGGCAGAGGGCAAGGGGTAGTCTCACAGGGGATGAGGTCATAGAACAGGAGGTAGTCTATAGGGGATGAGGTCATAGGACAGGGGGTAATCTCACAGAGGATGAGGTCATAGGACAGGGGGTAGTCTATAGGGGATGAGGTCATAGAACAGGAGGTAGTCTATAGGGGATGAGGTCATAGGACAGGAGGTAGTCTATAGGGGATGAGGTCATAGGACAGGGGGTAGTCTATAGGGGATGAGGTCATAGGACAGGAGGTAGTCTTTAGGGGATGAGGTCATAGGACAGGGGGTAGTCTATAGGGGATGAGGTCATAGGACAGGAGGTAGTCTTTAGGGGATGAGGTCATAGGACAGGGGGTAGTCTATAGGGGATGAGGTCATAGGACAGGAGGTAGTCTATAGGGGATGAGGTCATAGGACAGGAGGTAGTCTATAGGGGATGAGGTCATAGGACAGGGGGTAGTCTATAGGGGATGAGGTCATAGGACAGGAGGTAGTCTTTAGGGGATGAGGTAATAGGACAGGAGGTAGTCTATAGGGGATGAGGTCATAGGACAGGGGGTAGTCTATAGGGGATGAGGTCATAGGACAGGGGGTAGTCTATAGGGGATGAGGTCATAGGACAGGGTGTAGTGTCACAGGGGATGAGGTCATAGGACAGGGGGTAGTCTATAGGGGATGAGGTCATAGGACAGGGTGTAGTGTCACAGGGGATGAGGTCATAGGACAGGAGGTAGTCTTTAGGGGATGAGGTCATAGGACAGGGGGTAGTCTATAGGGGATGAGGTCATAGGACAGGAGGTAGTCTATAGGGGATGAGGTCATAGGACAGGAGGTAGTCTTTAGGGGATGAGGTAATAGGACAGGGGGTAGTCTATAGGGGATGAGGTCATAGGACAGGGTGTAGTGTCACAGGGGATGAGGTCATAGGACAGGGGGTAGTCTATAGGGGATGAGGTCATAGGACAGGGTGTAGTGTAACAGGGGATGAGGTCATAGGACAGGGGGTAGTCTCACAGGGGATGATGTAAAAAGGTGAGAGGTGATGTCACAGTGAGTGATGAAGTCATAGGGCGTGCAGTCATGTGATAACATACAGGCGCCATATTTATTCATCATATAGTCGATCAGATTTGTGGGCGAGCTGCAGGGCCATCTGATTATCCCTTCCAACTACCCCAGAGGTGTGTCTATAATACACCGCGCTGCCCGCTGGCCGGACCCCCGCACTTTCCGGCCGGACTCGCCTGTCTGGATTATCCCATGGACAACATTATAAATCTTCTGTGACTCTTTCTCCATCTTAGCTCTGGAAAATGGAAGCGTCAAATCCGTGAGACAAACCGGAGGTGCGGAGACGAGCGCCACAGTGGAGCCCAGTGACGGTAAATGTGAAGCAAATGGAGATGGCACAGAGCAGAGGATTAGCCCCGTGGCGGCCAACTACAGAGCCATCAAGTCCTGGCAACAATTTACATTACGGGACGCTGGTCATGTGACATGCGGATTGTTGCACTGATTGAGTAAATGATCGGCCATATGGAGCGATACGACGGGCGCCATCATTTCATAACAGGCAATGCAGAGATATCACCTAGTGGTAAGCTCGCCAACTATATCACCCACCTGGGCCGCACCATCCAGGGCCTCACAGCTGATGTATCTAACCCTGTATCTAACCCTGGTGACTCAGTGGTAAGCACAGTGGTGGCTCAGTGGTAAGCACCGGGGTGGCTCAGTGGTAAGCACCGGGGTGGCTCAGTGGTAAGCACCGGGGTGGCTCAGTGGTTAGCACCAGGGTGGCTCAGTGGTTAGCACTATTATTTGCAGCGCTGAAGACCTAGCTTTGTCTGCTCTCCCCGACCCCTCCCTGCAGAGTCTCTCCCATACAGATACTGCTATTTGTAGGTTCTGCAGGGAAGGTACCACATATACCGTCTCTTGAGTTGGAGGCGGCAGGAGGTGTTGAGGGTTTGGATGTGAGGCTTGAAGGATAGGTCAGAGTCTAAGGTTATCCCAAGGCAGCGGGCCTGTGGGACTGGGGTGAGAGCGGTTCCATTAACTATGATAGATGGGTCAGGTAGAGGGGCCGTGCGAGGAGGGGTGAAGATCATGAACTCCATTTTCTCCATGTTGAGTTTGAGAAAGCGGGAGGAGAGAAAGGAGGCTACGGCTGCGAGACATTCTGGGACTCTGGACAACAGGGAGGTAATGTCGTCAGCATAGCAATGGTAATGGAAGCCATGAGATTCTATGAGTTGGCCAAGGCCTAGGGTGTAGATGGAGAACAGGAGGGGTCCTAGGACGGAGCCTTGGTGGACACCTACAGAAAGAGGGCGTGGCGGGGAGGAGGTGTGCGAGTGGGAGACGCTGAATGTGCGGTTGGTGAGATATGAGGAGATCCAGGAAAGGGCCAGGTCTGAGATGCCGAGGGATGAAAGCGTATGTAGCAGGAGGGAATGGTCGACTGTGTCAGAGGCAGAGGAGAGGAGGAGGAGGACAGAGGAGGAGGAGGAGGACAGAATAGTGACGTTTGGCTTTGGCAGTTAGAAGGTCATTAGTGACCTTGGTTAAGGCAGTTTCTGTGGAGTGATGGGGTCTGAAGCCTGACTGTAGTCTGTCAGAGAGCACATTGGACGAGAGATAGGAGGACAGTTCGGAGAGGACGTGTTGCTCCAGCAGGTTAGAGGCGTACGGGAGCAGTGAGATGGGGCAATAGTTGGCTGGAGAGGTCGGGTCAAGGGAGGGTTTCTTAAGTATAGGGGTGACGGTAGCATGTTTGAAAGCGGAAGGGAAGGATCCTCTGGTTAGGGATAGGTTGAAGAGATGGGTTAGGGCAGGAGTAATGACTTCAGAGAGTTTGGGGATGAGATGTCACTGGATCGGGTCAAGCGCACAGGAGGTGACAGGTGTAATGGTGACATGGTGCTCTGTACATTATTATATTACTTCCATGGTGCTCTGTACATTATTATATTAATTCCAGGGTGCTCTGTACATTATTATATTAATTCCAGGGTGCTCTGTACATTATTATATTAATCCCATGGTGCTCTGTACATTATTATATTAATTCCAGGGTGCTCTGTACATTATTATATTAATTCCAGGGTGCTCTGTACATTATTATATTAATCCCATGGTGCTTTACATTATTATATTAATTCCATGGTGCTGTACATTATTATATTAATCCCATGGTGCTCTGTACATTATTATATTAATTCCAGGGTGCTCTGTACATTATTATATTAATTCCAGGGTGCTCTGTACATTATTATATTAATTCCAGGGTGCTCTGTACATTATTATATTAATTCCAGGGTGCTCTGTACATTATTATATTAATCCCATGGTGCTCTGTACATTATTATATTAATCCCATGGTGCTCTGTACATTATTATATTAATCCCATGGTGCTCTGTACATTATTATATTAATCCCATGGTGCTCTGTACATTATTATATTAATCCCATGGTGCTGTACATTATTATATTAATTCCATGGTGCTCTGTACATTATTATATTAATCCCATGGAGCTGTACATTATTATATTAATCCCATGGTGCTCTGTACATTATTATATTAATCCCATGGTGCTCTGTACATTATTATATTAATCCCATGGTGATCTGTACATTATTATATTAATCCCATGGTGCTCTGTACATTATTATATTAATTCCATGGTGCTGTACATTATTATATTAATTCCATGGTGCTGTACATTATTATATTAATTCCATGGTGCTGTACATTATTATATTAATCCCATGGTGCTCTGTACATTATTATATTACTTCCATGGTGCTCTGTACATTATTATATTAATCCCATGGTGCGCTGTACATTATTATATTAATTCCATGGTGCGCTGTACATTATTATATTAATTCCATGGTGCTCTGTACATTATTATATTAATCCCATGGCGCTCTGTACATTATTATATTAATCCCATGACGCTCTGTACATTATTATATTAATCCCATGGTGCTCTGTACATTATTATATTAATCCCATGGTGCTGTACATTATTATATTAATTCCATGGTGCTCTGTACATTATTATATTAATCCCATGGAGCTGTACATTATTATATTAATCCCATGGTGCTCTGTACATTATTATATTAATCCCATGGTGCTCTGTACATTATTATATTAATCCCCCGGTGCTGTACATTATTATATTAATCCCATGGTGCTCTGTACATTATTATATTACTCCCATGGCGCTCTGTACATTATTATATTACTCCCATGGCGCTCTGTACATTATTATATTAATCCCATGGCGCTCTGTACATTATTATATTAATCCCATGGTGCTCTGTACATTATTATATTAATTCCATGGTGCTCTGTACATTATTATATTAATCCCATGGTGCTCTGTACATTATTATATTACTTCCATGGTGCTCTGTACATTATTATATTACTTCCATGGTGCTCTGTACATTATTATATTAATTCCATGGTGCTCTGTACATTATTATATTAATCCCATGGTGCTCTGTACATTATTATATTAATCCCATGGTGCTCTGTACATTATTATATTAATCCCATGGTGCTCTGTACATTATTATATTACTTCCATGGTGCTCTGTACATTATTATATTACTTCCATGGTGCTCTGTACATTATTATATTAATCCCATGGTGCTCTGTACATTATTATATTAATCCCATGGTGCTCTGTACATTATTATATTAATCCCATGGTGCTCTGTACATTATTATATTAATCCCATGGTGCTCTGTACATTATTATATTAATCCCATGGTGCTCTGTACATTATTATATTAATCCCATGGTGCTCTGTACATTATTATATTAATCCCATGGTGCTCTGTACATTATTATATTAATCCCCCCGGTGCTGTGCATTATTATATTAATCCCATGGTGCTCTGTACATTATTATATTAATCCCATGGTGCTCTGTACATTATTATATTAATCCCATGGTGCTGTACATTATTATATTAATCCCCCGGTGCTGTACATTATTATATTAATCCCATGGTGCTCTGTACATTATTATATTAATCCCATGGCACTCTGTACATTATTATATTAATCCCATGACACTCTGTGCATTATTATATTACTTCCATAAGTAGGAGAGAGTGTGGGGGGTTGTGTGTGTGTCTGGGGCAGATAGCTTGCAGGCTTGAGAGTAATTGTGCAGAGAAGATCAGGTGGTGGGGTAGAATAGATGGAGAGATAAAGATTTTGTTACAGACGATGGTGATTTGGGGTGGAAGAGTCACTTATACAAGAATGGGAAGAACAACAGTGATTATAGTGATACATTTCTGTTTCCTTCAGTTCTGTGCACTTTGGGATGTTGGACTGACCTGACCTCTGCACTTAGATTTCTACTTTGTAGCAGTACATTAGTTCTATGTGTTCCAGGTGTGAATAGGGCTGGGGAAACCTGGAGATAGAATCAGAGACTGCAGGGAAAGGATCAGGTGAGAGAATGGGGAGGACCCAGCAGGGGAGAGAGACAGAGACTACAGAGCTCATAGAATACAACACAGTAGGAGAACTTCAGACCAAGAGAGATGATAATAACAGCAAGCAGAGGTGGAGTTATGGTGGATCAGGAGAGTCTTAGTGTCCAGATGGAAGGAACATACCTAAGGATTGGAGATGGAAGACAAGGGTCAGATGAGAATGAAGGATGCTGGGGGACATTGTGTACTACATTCTGGCCTGACTGACCAATGTGCGGGGCAAAAGGTTCAGAAGCCCGGACATATTTAGTAGGTGAAAGTATCTCAGGAGAGAGACAGATATGAGACAATGCCACCTCGCCCTGACCCTATTGCCACTGTGCCCTGACCCTAATGCCACCTCGCCCTGACCCTAGTGCCACCTCACCCTGACCCTAGTGCCACCTCACCCTGACCCTAGTGCCACCGTGCCCTGACCCTAATGCCACCTCGCCCTGACCCTAGTGCCACCTCACCCTGACCCTAGTGCCACCTCACCCTGACCCTAGTGCCACCGTGCCCTGACCCTAATGCCACCTCGCCCTGACCCTAGTGCCACCTCACCCTGACCCTAGTGACACCTCACCCTGACCCTATTGCCACCGTGCCCTGACCCTAGTGCCACCTCGCCCTGACCCTATTGCCACCGTGCCCTGACCCTAATGCCACCTCGCCCTGACCCTAGTGCCACCTCACCCTGACCCTATTGCCACCTCGCCCTGACCCTAGTGCCACCTCACCCTGACCCTAGTGCCACCTCACCCTGACCCTAGTGCCACCTCGCCCTGACCCTATTGCCACCATGCCCTGACCCTAATGCCACCTCGCCCTGACCCTAGTGCCACCTCACCCTGACCCTAGTGCCACCTTGCCCTGACCCTAATGCCACCTCGCCCTGACCCTAGTGCCACCTCGCCCTGACCCTATTGCCACTGTGCCCTGACCCTAATGCCACCTCGCCCTGACCCTAGTGCCACCTCACCCTGACCCTATTGCCACCGTGCCCTGACCCTAATGCCACCTCGCCCTGACCCTAGTGCCACCTCACCCTGACCCTAGTGCCACCTTGCCCTGACCCTAATGCCACCTCGCCCTGACCCTAGTGCCACCTCGCCCTGACCCTAGTGCCACCTTGCCCTGACCCTGGTGTTGTCTCACCCTAGTGCCACCTCGCCCTCACCCTGGTGTTGTCTTGCCCTCACCCTAGTGTCACCTCGCCCTGATCCTGGTGTTGTCTCGCCCTCACCCTAGTGCCACCTCACCCTGATCTTGGTGTTGTCTCGCTCTGACCCTAGTGTCACCTCGCCCTGATCCTGGTGTTGTCTCGCCCTCACCCTAGTGCCACCTCGCCCTCACCCTGGTGTTGTCTTGCCCTCACCCTAGTGCCACCTCGCCCTGATCCTGGTGTTGTCTCACCCTGACCCTGGTGTTGTCTCACCCTGACCCTGGTGTTGTCTCACCCTCACCCTGGTGTTGTCTCGCTCTGACCCTAGTGCCACCTCGCCCTGGTCCTGGTGTTGTCTCGCCCTCACCCTAGTGTCACCTCGCCCTGATCCTGTGTCGGTGAGTCAAAAGCAAATTGAGGATCTGTTACATCCAATAGAGGATGCATGAGCTCCCAGCTCCTTTCCCATAATGCCTGGTGTTGTCTCGCTCTCACCCTAGTGTCACCTCGCCCTGATCCTGGTGTTGTCTCGCTCTGACCCTAGTGCCACCTCGCCCTGACCCTGGTGTTGTCTCGCTCTGACCCTAGTGCCACCTCGCCCTGGTCCTGGTGTTGTCTCGCCCTCACCCTAGTGCCACCTCGCCCTGACCCTGGTGTTGTCTCGCTCTGACCCTAGTGCCACCTCGCCCTGGTCCTGGTGTTGTCTCGCCCTCACCCTAGTGCCACCTTGCCCTGACCCTGGTGTTGTCTCGCTCTGACCCTAGTGCCACCTCGCCCTGACCCTGGTGTTGTCTCGCTCTGACCCTAGTGCCACCTCACCCTGATCCTGGTGTTGTCTCGCTCTGACCCTAGTGCCACCTCGCCCTGACCCTGGTGTTGTCTCGCTTTGACCCTAGTGCCACCTCGCCCTGACCCTGGTGTTGTCTCACCCTCACCCTGGTGTTGTCTCGCTCTGACCCTAGTGCCACCTCGCCTTGGTCCTGGTGTTGTCTTGCCCTCACCCTAGTGCCACCTCGCCCTGATCCTGGTGTTGTCTCGCTCTGACCCTAGTGCCACCTCGCCCTGATCTTGGTGTTGTCTCGCTCCGACCCTAGTGTCACCTCGCCCTGATCCTGGTGTTGTCTCGCCCTCACCCTAGTGCCACCTCGCCCTGATCCTGGTGTTGTCTCGCCCTCACCCTAGTGCCACCTCGCCCTGATCCTGGTGTTGTCTCGCCCTCACCCTAGTGCCACCTCGCCCTGATCCTGGTGTTGTCTCGCTCTGACCCTAGTGCCACCTCGCCCTGATCTTGGTGTTGTCTCGCTCCGACCCTAGTGTCACCTCGCCCTGATCCTGGTGTTGTCTCGCCCTCACCCTAGTGCCACCTCGCCCTGATCCTGGTGTTGTCTCGCTCTGACCCTAGTGTCACCTCGCCCTGATCCTGGTGTTGTCTCGCTCTGACCCTAGTGCCACCTCGCCCTCACCCTGGTGTTGTGTCGCTCTGACCCTAGTGCCACCTTGCCCTCACCCTGGTGTTGTCTCGCCCTCACCCTAGTGCCACCTCGCCCTCATCTTGGTGTTGTCTCGCTCTGACCCTAGTGCCACCTCGCCCTGATCCTGGTGTTGTCTCGCCCTCACCCTAGTGCCACCTCGCCCTGATCCTGGTGTTGTCTTGCCCTCACCCTAGTGCCACCTCGCCCTGATCCTGGTGTTGTCTCGCCCTCACCCTAGTGCCATCTCGCCCTGATCCTGGTGTTGTCTCGCCCTCACCCTAGTGCCACCTCGCCCTGATCCTGGTGTTGTCTCGCTCTGACCCTAGTGCCACCTCGCCCTGATCCTGGTGTTGTCTCGCCCTCACCCTAGTGCCATCTCGCCCTGATCCTGGTGTTGTCTCGCCCTCACCCTAGTGCCACCTCGCCCTGATCCTGGTGTTGTCTCGCCCTCACCCTAGTGCCACCTCGCCCTGATCCTGGTGTTGTCTTGCCCTCACCCTAGTGCCACCTCGCCCTGATCCTGGTGTTGTCTCGCTCTGACCCTAGTGCCACCTCGCCCTGATCCTGGTGTTGTCTTGCCCTCACCCTAGTGCCACCTCGCCCTGATCCTGGTGTTGTCTCGCTCTGACCCTAGTGCCACCTCGCCCTGATCTTGGTGTTGTCTCGCTCTGACCCTAGTGCCACCTCGCCCTGATCTTGGTGTTGTCTCGCTCTGACCCTAGTGCCACCTCGCCCTGATCCTGGTGTTGTCTCGCTCTGACCCTAGTGCCACCTCGCCCTGATCCTGGTGTTGTCTCGCTCTGACCCTAGTGCCACCTCGCCCTGATCCTGGTGTTGTCTCGCTCTGACCCTAGTGCCACCTCGCCCTGATCTTGGTGTTGTCTCGCTCTGATCCTAGTGCCACCTCGCCCTGATCTTGGTGTTGTCTCGCTCTGACCCTAGTGCCACCTCGCCCTGATCCTGGTGTTGTCTCGCTCTCACCCTAGTGCCACCTCGCCCTGATCCTGGTGTTGTCTCGCTCTGATCCTAGTGCCACCTCGCCCTGATCTTGGTGTTGTCTCGCTCTGACCCTAGTGCCACCTCGCCCTGATCTTGGTGTTGTCTCGCTCTGACCCTAGTGCCACCTCGCCCTGATCCTGGTGTTGTCTCGCTCTGACCCTAGTGCCACCTCGCCCTGATCCTGGTGTTGTCTCGCTCTGACCCTAGTGCCACCTCGCCCTGATCCTGGTGTTGTCTCGCTCTGACCCTAGTGCCACCTCGCCCTGATCCTGGTGTTGTCTCGCTCTGACCCTAGTGCCACCTCGCCCTGATCCTGGTGTTGTCTCGCTCTGACCCTAGTGCCACCTCGCCCTGATCCTGGTGTTGTCTCGCTCTGACCCTAGTGCCACCTCGCCCTGATCCTGGTGTTGTCTCGCTCTGATCCTAGTGCCACCTCGCCCTGATCTTGGTGTTGTCTCGCTCTGACCCTAGTGCCACCTCGCCCTGATCCTGGTGTTGTCTCGCTCTGACCCTAGTGCCACCTCGCCCTGATCCTGGTGTTGTCTTGCCCTCACCCTAGTGCCACCTCGCCCTGATCCTGGTGTTGTCTCGCTCTCACCCTAGTGCCACCTCGCCCTGATCTTGGTGTTGTCTCGCTCTCACCCTAGTGCCACCTCGCCCTGATCTTGGTGTTGTCTCACTCTGACCCTAGTGCCACCTCGCCCTGATCTTGGTGTTGTCTCGCTCTGACCCTAGTGCCACCTCGCCCTGATCTTGGTGTTGTCTCGCTCTGACCCTAGTGCCACCTCGCCCTGATCCTGGTGTTGTCTCGCTCTGACCCTAGTGCCACCTCGCCCTGATCTTGGTGTTGTCTCGCTCTGACCCTAGTGCCACCTCGCCCTGATCTTGGTGTTGTCTCGCTCTGACCCTAGTGCCACCTCGCCCTGATCTTGGTGTTGTCTCGCTCTGACCCTAGTGCCACCTCGCCCTGATCCTGGTGTTGTCTCGCTCTGACCCTAGTGCCACCTCGCCCTGATCCTGGTGTTGTCTCGCTCTGACCCTAGTGCCACCTCGCCCTGATCCTGGTGTTGTCTCGCTCTGACCCTAGTGCCACCTCGCCCTGATCTTGGTGTTGTCTCGCTCTGATCCTAGTGCGGAGCTGGATGATGTTATGTATGATGACCGGTGTACAGGACCATACCATGATACAACCGGCCGCAGGGGTCACAGATGGTAAACAGGCCCGTACCATGATACAACCGGCCGCAGGGGTCACAGATGGTAAACAGGCCTGTACCATGATACAACCGGCCGCAGGGGTCACAGATGGTAAACAGGCCCGTACCATGATACAACCGGCCGCAGGGGTCACAGATGGTAAACAGGCCCGTACCATGATACAACCGGCCGCAGGGGTCACAGATGGTAAACAGGCCCGTACCATGATACAACCGGCCGCAGGGGTCACAGATGGTAAACAGGCCCGTACCATGATACAACCGGCCGCAGGGGTCACAGATGGTAAACAGGCCCGTACCATGATACAACCGGCCGCAGGGGTCACAGATGGTAAACAGGCCCGTACCATGATACAACCGGCCGCAGGGGTCACAGATGGTAAACAGGCCCGTACCATGATACAACCGGCCGCAGGGGTCACAGATGGTAAACAGGACCGTACCATGATACAACCGGCCGCAGGGGTCACAGATGGTAAACAGGCCTGTACCATGATAAAACCGGCCGCAGGGGTTACAGATGGTAAACAGGCCCGTACCATGATACAACCGGCCGCAGGGGTCACAGATGATAAACAGGACCGTACCATGATACAACCGGCCGCAGGGGTCACAGATGGTAAACAGGCCCGTACCATGATACTACCAGCACCGGGGGTCACAGATGGTAAACAGGCCCGTACCATGATACAACCGACCGCAGGGGTCACAGATAATAAACAGGACCGTACCATGATACAACCGGCCGCAGGGGTCACAGATGGTAAACAGGCCCATACCATGATACTCCCAGCACCGGGGGTCACAGATGGTAAACAGGCCCGTACCATGATACAACCGACCGCAGGGGTCACAGATGGTAAACAGGCCCGTACCATGATACAACCGGCCGCAGGGGTCACAGATAATAAACAGGACCGTACCATGATACAACCGGCCGCAGGGGTCACAGATGGTAAACAGGCCCGTACCATGATACTCCCAGCACCGGGGGTCACAGATGGTAAACAGGCCCGTACCATGATACTCCCAGCACCGGGGGTCACAGATGGTAAACAGGCCTGTACCATGATACAACCGGCTGCAGGGGTCACAGATGGTAAACAGGCCCGTACCATGATACAACCGGCCGCAGGGGTCACAGATGGTAAACAGGCCCGTACCATGATACAACCGGCCGCAGGGGTCACAGATGGTAAACAGGCCCGTACCATGATACTCCCAGCACCGGGGGTCACAGTTGGTAAACAGGCCTGTACCATGATACTACCAGCACCGGGGGTCACAGATGGTAAACAGGTCTGTACCATGATACTACCAGCACCGGGGGTCACAGATGGTAAACAGGCCTGTACCATGATACAACCGGCCGCAGGGGTCACAGATGGTAAACAGGACCGTACCATGATACAACCGGCCGCAGGGGTCACAGATGATAAACAGGCCCGTACCATGATACAACCGACCGCAGGGGTCACAGATAATAAACAGGACCGTACCATGATACAACCGGCCGCAGGGGTCACAGATGGTAAACAGGCCCATACCATGATACTCCCAGCACTGGGGGTCACAGATGGTAAACAGGCCCGTACCATGATACAACCGACCGCAGGGGTCACAGATGGTAAACAGGCCCGTACCATGATACTACCAGCAGCGGGGGTCACAGATGGTAAACAGGACCGTACCATGATACAACCGACCGCAGGGGTTACAGATGGTAAACAGGCCCGTACCATGATACTCCCAGCACCGGGGGTCACAGATGGTAAACAGGCCCGTACCATGATACTACTAGCACCGGGGGTCACAGATGGTAAACAGGCCCGTACCATGATACAACCGGCCGCAGGGGTCACAGATGGTAAACAGGCCTGTACCATGATACTACCAGCACCGAGGGTCACAGATGGTAAACAGGCCTGTACCATGATACTCCCAGCATCGGGGGTCACAGATGGTAAACAGGCCTGTACCAAGATACTACCAGCACCGAGGGTCACAGATGGTAAACAGGCCTGTACCATGATACTCCCAGCATCGGGGGTCACAGATGGTAAACAGGCCTGTACCATGATACTGCCAGCACTGGGGGTCACAGATGGTAAACAGGCCTGTACCATGATACTCCCAGCACCGGGGGTCACAGATAGTAAACAGGCCTGTACCAAGATACTACCAGCACCGGGGGTCACAGATGGTGAACAGGCCCGTACCATGATACTGCCAGCATCGGGGGTCACAGATGGTAAACAGGCCTGTACCATGATACTCCCAGCACCGGGGGTCACAGATAGTAAACAGGCCCGTACCATGATACTACCAGCACCGGGGGTCACAGATGGTAAACAGGCCCGTACCATGATACAACCGGCCGCAGGGGTCACAGATGATAAACAGGACCGTACCATGATACAACCGGCCGCAGGGGTCACAGATGGTAAACAGGCCCGTACCATGATACAACCGGCCGCAGGGGTCACAGATGGTAAACAGGACCGTACCATGATACAACCGGCCGCAGGGGTCACAGATGATAAACAGGCCCGTACCATGATACAACCAACCGCAGGGGTCACAGATAATAAACAGGACCGTACCATGATACAACCGACCGCAGGGGTCACAGATGGTAAACAGGCCCGTACCATGATACAACCGGCCGCAGGGGTCACAGATAATAAACAGGACCGTACCATGATACAACCGGCCGCAGGGGTCACAGATGGTAAACAGGCCCGTACCATGATACTCCCAGCACCGGGGGTCACAGATGGTAAACAGGTCTGTACCATGATACTACCAGCACCGGGGGTCTCAGATGGTAAACAGGCCCGTACCATGATACAACCGGCTGCAGGGGTCACAGATGGTAAACAGGCCCGTACCATGATACAACCGGCCGCAGGGGTCACAGATGGTAAACAGGCCCGTACCATGATACAACCGGCCGCAGGGGTCACAGATGGTAAACAGGCCCGTACCATGATACAACCGGCCGCAGGGGTCACAGATGGTAAACAGGCCCGTACCATGATACTCCCAGCACCGGGGGTCACAGATGGTAAACAGGCCTGTACCATGATACTACCAGCATCGGGGGTCACAGATGGTAAACAGGCCTGTACCATGATACTCCCAGCACCGGGGGTCACAGATGGTAAACAGGCCCGTACCATGATACTACTAGCACCGGGGGTCACAGATGGTAAACAGGCCCGTACCATGATACAACCGGCCGCAGGGGTCACAGATGGTAAACAGGTCTGTACCATGATACTACCAGCACCGGGGGTCACAGATGGTAAACAGGCCTGTACCATGATACTCCCAGCACCGGGGGTCACAGATGGTAAACAGGCCCGTACCATGATACTACTAGCACCGGGGGTCACAGATGGTAAACAGGCCCGTACCATGATACAACCGGCCGCAGGGGTCACAGATGGTAAACAGGCCTGTACCATGATACTCCCAGCATCGGGGGTCACAGATGGTAAACAGGCCTGTACCATGATACTCCCAGCACCGGGGGTCACAGATAGTAAACAGGCCTGTACCAAGATACTACCAGCACCGGGGGTCACAGATGGTGAACAGGCCCGTACCATGATACTGCCAGCATCGGGGGTCACAGATGGTAAACAGGCCTGTACCATGATACTCCCAGCACCGGGGGTCACAGATAGTAAACAGGCCCGTACCATGATACTACCAGCACCGGGGGTCACAGATGGTAAACAGGCCCGTACCATGATACAACCGGCCGCAGGGGTCACAGATGATAAACAGGACCGTACCATGATACAACCGGCCGCAGGGGTCACAGATGGTAAACAGGCCCGTACCATGATACAACCGGCCGCAGGGGTCACAGATGGTAAACAGGACCGTACCATGATACAACCGGCCGCAGGGGTCACAGATGATAAACAGGCCCGTACCATGATACAACCAACCGCAGGGGTCACAGATAATAAACAGGACCGTACCATGATACAACCGACCGCAGGGGTCACAGATGGTAAACAGGCCCGTACCATGATACAACCGGCCGCAGGGGTCACAGATAATAAACAGGACCGTACCATGATACAACCGGCCGCAGGGGTCACAGATGGTAAACAGGCCCGTACCATGATACTCCCAGCACCGGGGGTCACAGATGGTAAACAGGTCTGTACCATGATACTACCAGCACCGGGGGTCTCAGATGGTAAACAGGCCCGTACCATGATACAACCGGCTGCAGGGGTCACAGATGGTAAACAGGCCCGTACCATGATACAACCGGCCGCAGGGGTCACAGATGGTAAACAGGCCCGTACCATGATACAACCGGCCGCAGGGGTCACAGATGGTAAACAGGCCCGTACCATGATACTCCCAGCACCGGGGGTCACAGTTGGTAAACAGGCCTGTACCATGATACTACCAGCATCGGGGGTCACAGATGGTAAACAGGCCCGTACCATGATACAACCGGCCGCAGGGGTCACAGATGGTAAACAGGCCCGTACCATGATACTACCAGCACCGGGGGTCACAGATGGTAAACAGGCCTGTACCATGATACTACCAGCACCGGGGGTCACAGATGGTAAACAGGTCTGTACCATGATACTACCAGAACCGGGGGTCACAGATGGTAAACAGGCCTGTACCATGATACTACCAGCATCGGGGGTCACAGATGGTAAACAGGCCTGTACCATGATACTCCCAGCACCGGGGGTCACAGATGGTAAACAGGCCCGTACCATGATACAACCGGCCGCAGGGGTCACAGATGGTAAACAGGCCTGTACCATGATACTACCAGCACCGGGGGTCACAGATGGTAAACAGGCCTGTACCATGATACTCCCAGCATCGGGGGTCACAGATGGTAAACAGGCCTGTACCATGATACTACCAGCACCGGGGGTCACAGATGGTAAACAGGCCTGTACCATGATACTCCCAGCACCGGGGGTCACAGATGGTAAACAGGCCCGTACCATGATACTACTAGCACCGGGGGTCACAGATGGTAAACAGGCCCGTACCATGATACAACCGGCCGCAGGGGTCACAGATGGTAAACAGGCCTGTACCATGATACTACCAGCACCGGGGGTCACAGATGGTAAACAGGCCTGTACCATGATACTCCCAGCATCGGGGGTCACAGATGGTAAACAGGCCTGTACCATGATACTACCAGCACCGGGGGTCACAGATGGTAAACAGGCCTGTACCATGATACTCCCAGCACCGGGGGTCACAGATAGTAAACAGGCCTGTACCATGATACTACCAGCACCGGGGGTCACAGATGGTAAACAGGCCTGTACCATGATACAACCAGCACCGGGGGTCACAGATGGTAAACAGGCCTGTACCATGATACTACCAGTATCGGGGGTCACAGATGGTAAACAGGCCTGTACCATGATACAACCGGCTGCAGGGGTCACAGATGGTAAACAGGACCGTACCATGATACTCCCAGCACCGGGGGTCACAGATGGTAAACAGGCCTGTACCATGATACTACCAGCACCGGGGGTCACAGATGGTAAACAGGCCCGTACCATGATACAACCGGCCGCAGGGGTCACAGATGGTAAACAGGCCCGTACCATGATACTACCAGCACCGGGGGTCACAGATGATAAACAGGCCTGTACCATGATACTACCAGCACCGGGGGTCACAGATGGTAAACAGGTCTGTACCATGATACTACCAGCACCGGGGGTCACAGATGGTAAACAGGCCTGTACCATGATACTACCAGCATCGGGGGTCACAGATGGTAAACAGGCCTGTACCATGATACTCCCAGCACCGGGGGTCACAGATGGAAAACAGGCCCGTACCATGATACCACTAGCACCGGGGGTCACAGATGGTAAACAGGCCCGTACCATGATACAACCGGCCGAAGGGGTCACAGATGGTAAACAGGCCTGTACCATGATACTACCAGCACCGGGGGTCACAGATGGTAAACAGGCCTGTACCATGATACTCCCAGCACCGGGGGTCACAGATGGTAAACAGGCCTGTACCATGATACTACCAGCACCGGGGGTCACAGATGGCAAACAGGCCTGTACCATGATACTCCCAGCACCGGGGGTCACAGATGGTAAACAGGCCCGTACCATGATACTACTAGCACCGGGGGTCACAGATGGTAAACAGGCCCGTACCATGATACAACCGGCCGCAGGGGTCACAGATGGTAAACAGGCCCGTACCATGATACTACCAGCACCGGGGGTCACAGATGGTAGACAGGACTGTACCATGATACTCCCAGCATCGGGGGTCACAGATGGTAAACAGGCCTGTACCATGATACTACCAGCACCGGGGGTCACAGATGGTAAACAGGCCTGTACCATGATACTCCCAGCACCGGGGGTCACAGATAGTAAACAGGCCTGTACCAAGATACTACCAGCACCGGGGGTCACAGATGGTGAACAGGCCCGTACCATGATACTGCCAGCATCGGGGGTCACAGATGGTAAACAGGCCTGTACCATGATACTCCCAGCACCGGGGGTCACAGATGGTAAACAGGCCTGTACCATGATACTGCCAGCATCGGGGGTCACAGATGGTAAACAGGCCTGTACCATGATACTGCCAGCATCGGGGGTCACAGATAGTAAACAGGCCTGTACCATGATACTACCAGCACCGGGGGTCACAGATGGTAAACAGGCCTGTACCATGATACTCCCAGCATCGGGGGTCACAGATGGTAAACAGGCCTGTACCATGATACTACCAGCACCGGGGGTCACAGATGGTAAACAGGCCTGTACCATGATACTACCAGCATCGGGGGTCACAGATGGTAAACAGGCCTGTACCATGATACAACCGGCTGCAGGGGTCACAGATGGTAAACAGGACCGTACCATGATACTCCCAGCACCGGGGGTCACAGATGGTAAACAGGTCTGTACCATGATACTACCAGCACCGGGGGTCACAGATGGTAAACAGGCCTGTACCATGATACTCCCAGCACCGGGGGTCACAGATGGTAAACAGGCCTGTACCATGATACTACCAGCATCGGGGGTCACAGATGGTAAACAGGCCTGTACCATGATACAACCGGCTGCAGGGGTCACAGATGGTAAACAGGACCGTACCATGATACTCCCAGCACCGGGGGTCACAGATGGTAAACAGGTCTGTACCATGATACTACCAGCACCGGGGGTCACAGATGGTAAACAGGCCCGTACCATGATACTCCCAGCACCGGGGGTCACAGAGGGTAAACAGGCCTGTACCATGATACTACCAGCATCGGGGGTCACAGATGGTAAACAGGCCTGTACCATGATACAACCGGCTGCAGGGGTCACAGATGGTAAACAGGACCGTACCATGATACTCCCAGCACCGGGGGTCACAGATGGTAAACAGGTCTGTACCATGATACTACCAGCACCGGGGGTCACAGATGGTAAACAGGCCCGTACCATGATACTCCCAGCACCGGGGGTCACAGATGGTAAACAGGTCTGTACCATGATACTACCAGCACCGGGGGTCACAGATGGTAAACAGGCCCGTACCATGATACTCCCAGCACCGGGGGGTCAGAGATCCTTCCATAAAACATGTCGCCTACTCACACCTGATGGCCATCCCATTGAGTTATCTGCTAGTCCTAGGGGTTCACATACTTTTACCACTCACATTTATGCGATATTGAATCATTTTCTTCTGTAAATCTCCAGGTCTGATGTTTTTGACTCATTTCTTTGCTTTGTTGTTTCTACTTTTAGGACATCTGATGTAGAAATCTAGCAAATTCTGAGGGGTTCACAAACTTTCCAGCCCCGCTGTATGGAGCCAGTCAATGTGCTTAACATAAGAGGCAGCGGTCATGTCCAGACTACTGCCCCCCACATCCGTCATCATCCTCTGGCAGTAGACATTACAGTCTTGGCGTGACCCAGGGCGCTGCGGGGGTTAACGGCTACATTCTTCAATATGGAAATCATGAAAAACGTAAAGAGCGAGAAATAATGAAGAAGAAGTCGCCGCTGTTATTTTTATAAAGGCCGGCGAAGACGAGTTGCCATGGAGACCCGGAGTATGTACATGAACATTAGTCCTGCTCGTCATCGCTCTTATATGGCGCTGCGTATCCAGGAGTTACGAGAGGGCGGAGCCAAGACACGGCGTATGAAAGAATGTCATGGCGATAAAGAGGCGCACGCGTCACAGATACGGCAGACATTGTTGATGCAGTGTACACCCCCCCCCATGATGGGAAAGCTGGGTGGTGTGATGGCAGCCATTTTGGTCACCCAGTCCAGGCTGCAGCACATACAGAGCTGATCAGCGGCGGCGACATGTGACTGATAAAGGACAAGTCCTGGGATTTGTCTCACCCTCCGGAGCAGAAAATCGCAACTTCAACCATGAACTTGCACAAATCTCCATTTTTAATTAGCGACCTGTGAATCATCGGGAGACGCCGCCAAACGCCAAACACCACGTCTAATTACATCTTCTCTAATTGTCCATTAATACCGCGACACAGGGACAAAAATAGCGTGAAATCGATGTCCACGCCAGGGAAGAGCGTGCGGCTTGTCAGCGGCCG